>JAVSCE010002642.1:0-24456 GCA_032199065.1 Smutsia gigantea
TGGGTCAAATTTCATAAGACTGTAATTAGAAAATCTTGTATTATTTTTCCTCCTCTCTGGATATACAGGCAAAATTCCCTGAAAACTTACAGAGGGAATAAATTTTAATTAAGACAGTTTACCATATTGCATAGAGATTAAGAAACTTAGTCTTTAGAGTCAGACAGACATGAATTTGAAACCTGGCTCTATAATTTATTGCAATGTGACCGTGGGTCTATGGTTTGTCTTTCCCGAGCCCGTTACTTCATCTTTAAAACAGGTATAGTCCTTTCAACTTCAAATAATTGTTTCAGGATTAAATTAAGTAAGAGAAAAATTAGTAGAATTTTTAGCATTATGCTTCATTCACTGTAGATGTTAGCATTATTATAAAAACTGTTTTATTCAAAATCAATCTATTGCAACTAGAACCAATCATAGAATCTTTCCTTGACCGTTGTGCATTCAGCCCTTCCCAGTCCCTGGCCACAAGTTTTTCTCTCATGCTTGCCTCCAACCCCATATGTGATTACACAAGGCCTGAGAGAAACAAAAAATACACATAGCAAGAATGGATGCAAAGTCACAGTAATAGCCAAATACCAGCATGAAATTCATGGCAGCAGCTAGGCTCCATAACGTCCATAAATGCAGCTCCCGCTCAGAAAATCCCAGTTTAATCCAGTTATGGCTCCTGCTCTTTGACTGACATGAGAGAGTTTCCTTGGTCCTTCTCAGTAAGCCCCTATTTAACTTGGGAAAATCTAGATACGAAATTTCTATTCCTTGTAACCAAGGAGTCTGGACTAGCACAATTTACGCACATAACTAGAGTCACTTTTTTCTCACTCCAAAGTAGCAGACATTTTGTCTGCATGAAGCCAAAACAGACAGGCAAAAAAGCTACACCCACTCAAGCTTATCTGAGGAACATGTTTGATTTTTACTTCACGGAATCAACACCATTGCTGTCCTGACGACAAAGTCTGTAACATTCCCATGCAAATATGGGCTCATTCTACCATTCATTTCTCTCAGGGATTTATCAATTCCTTTGGAATCATATGCATATAAATCAAAACAGTAGCTTCTTGGCAGCCCCATTTAGTCATTGTTCCAAGATAATTCAAATGTTGCATAGGTCAAAACTCCAGAAATATCCCTTTAAATAAAAATTAGAAATTATACCATGAGTTTAAATACAAATAATGTTTACAGAGGCAGTGAGCTCAAGAAAGTAAGAGAAGAATTTAAAATAAAATCTCCAAATAAATTGAAAAATGATTTTTCTGGCTCCAGCCTTAACTGCTAACATTTTCATGGAAGAAAATATATTTAAAATTATCTCCCATGACTTATGTCATCAGAAGCTAGGCCCAAAGGCAGCCATTGGATTAACGTGGGTTTCTGGGAATTGTATGAATTGTATGGCTACTGCTGACAATTAGGATTTTATCTACTTGGGATACTCAAGCTGGGAGCATGCAAACCTATACACTGCATTCTAACATCTCTTGCTTGAGGTAATTTGGAGTTGTTGTATTTAATCCCTCTCATGTACTACTTTGATAATTAAAATCCTGAGAAAGCTCCTTAAGAAAGCTGATTTGACTGTCAAAGACATGGGGAAAATCTATCTCACCACTGTATTGAGGTGGCTCAGAAAAAGTCCTCTAATCATGGTGGATCTATGAGGAAATAGATGTCACTGCCAGGATCTTATAGTTCGGTCATGGAATGGGGCATATACCAACTGTTGGGTTGGACCTCCACATTACTGGGATAAGATCCCAGTGAAAAGTAGAAAAGCCCCCAACATATTGAGACATAGCATCCATTCTGGTCCTTTTATCCAAGTATCAGCCCCTCCAAAGCTGCTCTGTGATCTTTCTGTTACATAAATAGGATCATACAACACTGTCTTTAAACTCTCTACAGGTCAGAAAACATGATAAAAGGAAAAAAGGACTGATGCTTCAAATAAAAAACAAAGAGCAAGACAGTAGATATAAAACCAACCACATTACTACCTTAAATATAAATGGATCAAATACTCAAAATAAAAAACTGTGATTGTTCAACTAGATTTAAAAAAATAAACCCAACTATATTGTTTATTGAAAAGGACAAATATAGGTGAAAATTAAAGGAAAGAAAAAGATATACCATTTAAATATTACAATAAGAAAGCTGGTATGGCTATATTAGTCTTAGACTCAGGTAAGAAATAAAAAATAATTATAATGATAAAGGGTTACTTCAATAGTAAAATATAGGAATACCAAACATGTTCATCTGATAACATAATTTCAAAATACATGATTTAAACATTGACAGAATAAAGAAAAGAAATAAAAGGAATAAAAAAGAAATTTTAAAATGAACAATTACAAATGGAAGTTTTAAAATACTTTTTCCCCACTGGTTGATTTATCCCAAAAACAGTGAAACAGAAGGATGGTAGGGGAAGAGCAGGAATCTTTGATTTTTTTTTCATCTGACTCTTAGCTAGTAAAAGAGATTGTCAGATGGACAAATGAGCAGTTCTTCAGAAAGCATGTAGGGAAGATCCACACATAAACTCCAAGGCAGGAGTGGTTTGGGAAATTGCTGTATTTTGGAATGGGAGATTTGTGTGAGGATTTTTAGCCCCTCAAGTTAGTGCAAGTGTAACGCAAGATCCAGGAGCTAAGCTATTGGCCCTTTATCTAAGGATAGCACCATCTCACCCTCAAGTGGATTTACCATTTTAGCAAATATCCTTGTTTCTAAACATTTTCATATGTGAACTTAATATCAGGTTGATCATATGAAATTGCTGTTTCTGTAGGCCAAAACTGGTTGAATATCAACAGTTATACAGTCAACCAAATATATTTTTATATGCATATGTTTTAAGTTACAAAATTAAATTCCTCCTTTAATGGTTTCACACATCAGGGTAGACTTCAGTAACATTTCCACAGCACTTTTGAGGAATGCAAAACACTATGGTAGAATAGAAATTTCCTCCTGATCCCTTCTGTCCCACTAAATGATAGAGAGAGAGATAAATGATTGATAAGCAGATTGATGATTAATAAATAGGTAGATAGATGGTAGAGATATAGATGGATAATAGTTGATGGATAAAAAATTGTAAAAGTGATAGTATATACTGCTACCACATTATAAACATTAGTTTTACAAGTGACATCCAACAGAGCACTCTACTGATGTCCACCCTTTGAAATGTTCATCCCCCGAAATACATTGTCTCAGATGAGTCAATAGTCATTTCAGGTCAGCTGAGCCTTTAAGTGAATTAAATCAAATTGAACTGGGTTTCTGTCATTCTTCTTTGCCTTTAAACTCTTCATGACCACTCCATGATCTGTTCTCCACCTGTGCTGTGTGTTATTTTCCTCCTTTACTCAGTCCTCTTCCCCTATTGCAACAATATAGCAGCCACAGGTTTCACCTCACACTAGTGTCCAGTCTCAGACTCAGCATCTTGATTGAATTTTTAATCTCAATCCATTTCATCTGCAGTATTTCTTTCACAAGAGGTTCCATCCTTTACAGATGCTTAGAGACAGGCCTTAAACTGGTAAACCTCCATCAATTAACAGAATAGAAATCTGTTTTTATTATTTATTCAAGTTTTTTTTCACTTTCAAAATGCTGAGAAGAAAGTAAATCAGGGTAGTTGCTTATCTAGACAATACGTTAATTATGCTTAAAACACTAGTAAAACATTGAACCTTATATTAAAAAGGTTTTTAAGATATAAAAAGTCAAGTTATTATTGTGGAATTATGCTTGTAACTGCTAATGATATAAAATGGTATATGAGAAGGTATTTTTGACAAATTGACAAGTATGTGCTATGCTTCATTGTCTTGCCAAAGTTCTCATATTTGCTTCTAGGGTCAAACTTTAACTACTAAGGCGGACTAGCTGAGACATAAAACTCCAGTAATAATTCATGCGTTATGATAACTAGGATCAATTTAAGGGTTAAAGGCGAATCACCCAGGAAATATAGATTTACTGATGAGACTTTAAAGAGATTCACTAATAAAAAGAAGGAAATTGATAAAGCATCTACATTCACCAGAGACTCAAAAACTGCTATAATAGAGCCATAGAACCATTTAGTTTTACAAGAATAGTTCCTTCTACAACCGTAGAAAGGATTTTTTTCTTTGACAAATTCAAGCTGAGAAACAGTTTGAATTAATATAAAGTGTATTCCTCCTCCAGATCATGAATAAATATGAAAAGGAAAGTGAGGAACAAATTGTACATGTAAAATTTCTTATTGATTTGGGTAAAAGGTTTATAAAATTTTAAATTTATATTAACATTTTTACTAACATAAACACTTAAAAATACATGTTCCTGTCTTAAAATAATTTTGTTATTAAAGACATTTTAAGTCATTTAAATATTATTTTACTTTCACTTCGGCCCATGAAGAATTAACTTACAATAATTGCTGTCCCACTATAAACATTTAGAAACACACACAAAATATGTGAAACAACTGTTTTCAGACATTAACAACAGGCGGCACAGGAAACTGATTCCTGAGTGAAGGGAAACAAATTAAACTCCATGATGGTCCACAGCTTACTGCCTGGAGGCATTCTCCAGGTTGCAGTGCTGCATGGGAAACTCAGAGCCCAGAAGGTCTTCCTGGATTTAGGAACAGAGATCAGCATTCAGGGAAGTTAAAGCAGCTAGAATTTGCAGGACAGAGAACAGGAGGAAGAGACTGCAGAGAGAGTCTGGGACACCTGAAAAGAGATTAGACCATCAGGCCATTATTTGCTTAACCCTGCTCTAGAGCTGTTGATACAAAAGCCACTAGCCACACATGGTTATTACAATTGAAATTCAAACTACTAAAACTGAAATTAAAATTAAACTGAGTAAGCAGGTCCCAGGGCCTCGCCGCCCAGGATGTGGAGGAGGGGGCGGGTGGCGCTGGTTTCCAGGCAGCTTCAGGTGAGGCTGCGCGGGGCAGGGGTGGGGGCCAGAGTCCCATGTGGGCACCTCCCGCCAGGTTGGACGTGGGGACGCGGGGCCAGGACCCTGGGAGCCCGCTGTTGTCATCCTGGAAGGAAGTGGGGACATGGCCCTCCTCCCCAGCTGGAGCCGCGCCAGATGTGCAGGGCCCCGTGGGTGAGGTCCGTGGCCCTGGGAAACTCAGACTGAAGACCGATGGCAAGGATGGAGTTGGTCCCCACAATCTGACCAAAGTCAGCAACTTCCCCTGTCCTTCTCAGCTCCCAGACTGCTGGCTGTCAAACAACACGCACCTAGCAGAAAACAGAAATCTTCTCTGGTGGAGAGAAAAGAACTAAGATCCTGACATCAGAAAGTCCCCTGGGAATAAAACTAATATCTTGACATTGGGAATATCCTAAGGAATACCCAGTGCAATCACCCTATAATGAAGACCTACAGTTCAACAAGCTACGTGTACATGGAAAGACTTTCCAGTCAGCTTTCCAGTGGACAGCTTCTGGTTTGAGCAAAGAGCCAGGGAATATCAGAAGCATAAAGAAAGCCTATGCTGTGGTCAAGATATTGAGAAAATATAAGAAGTTGTTACATTCATAAAATAACAAGGTGCCATTGAAGAAAAAAAAACTTTCAGAGAACAAATTAGCAAGCTTCTGGAAATTAAAATTATGATAGCAGATATGAAGGAGGTTTAGATGAAGTAGAGGATCAATACAGAATGTAGAATTTGGAAAATATCCCAGAAAGTAAAATTAAAATACAAAGATATAGAAAGTAAGAGAGAAAAGACAAGAAAACTAGAATATCAATCCAGAAGATTCAATATCTAAATAATAAGGGTTCCAGAAAGAGAAAACAGAAAAAAGTGGAAGGGAAGAAATTACAGAAAATAATTCAAGAAAATTTCTCAGAACTGAAAGTGTGCTTGCCTGGTACGGTGGTCCAACATAGACCCACCCACATCATATGATATCATGGTGTTTCAAAGTGCTAGGGAAAAAGAAGATCCTACAGTCTCCAGAGGGATGGAGAAAAGGGGTTTCATACCAGAACCAAGAATCAGAATAACACCAAACTTCTCAAAGTGCAACAGTTTAAGCTATAAGACAATGAAACAATGTCGTCAAGCTTCTGAAAAGAAATAATGTCCAAACAGACCAATCACCAGCGACGAAATTGAATTGTTAACCAAAAAACTACCTAAGAACAAAACCGCCGGGCCTGATGGATTCACCTCTGAATTCTACCAGACATATAGAGAAGAAATAACACCCATTCTCCTTAAAGTTTTCCAAAAAAGAGAAGAGGAGGGAACACTTCCAAACTCATTCTATGAAGCCAGCAACACTCTAATACCAAAACTGGGCAAAGACCTCACCAAAAAAGAAAATTACAGACCAATATCCCTGATGAATGTAGATGCAAAAATACTCAACAAAATATTAGCAAACCGAATTCAAAAATACATCAAGAGGATCATACACCATGATCAAGTGGGATTCACCCCAGGGATGCAAGGATGGTACAACATTCGAAAATCCATCAACATCATCCACCACATCAACAAAAAGAAGAACAAAAACCACATGATCATCTCCATAGATGCTGAAAAAGCATTTGACAAAATTCAGCATCCATTCATGATTAAAACTCTCAACAAAATGGGTATAGAGGGCAAGTACCTCAACATCATAAAGGCTATATATGACAAACCCACAGCTAATATCATACTTAACAGTGAGACGCTGAAAGCTTTTCATCTAAGATCGGGAACAAGACAGGGATGCCCACTCTCTCCACTGTTATTCAACATAGTAATGGAGGTCCTAGCCACAGCAATCAGACAAAACAAAGACATACAAGGCATCCAGATTGGTAAAGAAGAAGTCAAATTGTCACTATTTGCAGATGACATGATACTGTACATAAAAAACCCTAAAGATTCCATACCAAAACTACTAGAACTAATATCTGAATTCAGCAAAGTTGCAGGATACAAAATTAACACACAGAAATCTGTTGCTTTCCTATACACTAATGATGAACTAACAGAAAGAGAAATCAGAGAAATAATTCCATTCACAATTGCATCAAAAAGAATAAAATACCTAGGAATAAACCTAACTAAGGAAGTGAAAGACCTGTACTCTGCAAACTACAAGACACTCCTAAAAGAAATTAAAGAGGACACTAACAAATGGAAATGCATCCCATGCTCTTGGCTAGGAAGAATAAATATTGTCAAAATGGCCATACTACCTTAAGCAGTCTACAGATTCAATGCAATCCCTATCAAACTACCAACAGCTTTCTTCAATGACTCGAACAAATAATTCTAAAATTCATATGGAACCACAAAAGACCCCGAATAGCCAAAGCAATCCTGAGAAGGAGGAACAAAACAGGGGGAATTACACTCCCTGACTTCAAGTTCTACTACAAAGCCACAGTAATCAAGACAATTTGGTATTGGCACAAAAACAGACCCACAGACCAGTGGAACACAATAGAAAATCCAAACATTAACCCAAACATATACAGTCAATTAATATTTGATAAAAGTGCCTTGGATATACAATGGGGAGATGATAGCCTCTTCAGCAGCTGGTGTTGGAAAAACTGGACAGCTACATGTAAGAGAATGAAACTGGACTACTGTCTAGCCCCATACACAAAGGTAAACTCAAGGTGGATCAAAGACCTGAATGTAAGTCATGAAACCATAAAACTCTAAGAAAAAAACATAGGCAAAAATCTCTTGGACATAAACATGAGCAACTTCTTCATGAACATATGTCCCTGGGCAAGGGAAACAAAAGCAAAAATGAACAAGTGGGACTATATCAAGCTGAAAAGCTTCTGTACAGCAAAGGACACCATCAGTAGAACAAAAAGACATCCTAGAGTATGGGAGAATATATTCATAAAAAACATCTGATAAAGGGTTGACATCCAAAATATATAAAGAACTCATGCACCTTAACAAACAGAAAGCAAATAATCCAATTAAGAAATGGGCAGAGGACATGAATAGACACTTCTCCAAAGAAGAAATTCAGATGGCCAACAGGCACATGAAAAGATGCTCCACATCGCTAATCATCAGAGAAATGCAGATTAAAACCACAATGAGATATCACCTCACACCACTGAGGATGGCCAACATCCAAAACACAAACAACAACAAATGTTGGCGAGGATGTGGAGAAAAGGGAACCCTCCTACACTGCTGGTGGGACTGCAAATTAGTTCAACCATTGTGGAAAGCAGTATGGAGGTTCCTCAAAAAACTCAAAATAGAAGTACCATTTGACCCAGGAATTCCACTCCTAGGAATTTACCCTAAGAATGCAGCAGCCCAATTTGAAAAGGACAGATGCACCCCTATGTTTATTGCAGCACTATTTACAATAGCCAAGAAATGGAAGCAACCTAAGTGTCCATCAGTAGATGAATGGATAAAGAAGAGGTGGTACATATACACAATGGAATATTATTCAGCCATAAGAAGAAAACAAATCCTACCATTTGCAACAACATGGATGGAGCTAGAGGGTATTATGCTCAGTGAAATAAGCCAAGCCGAAAAAGACAAGTATCAAATGATTTCACTCATATGTGGAATATAAGAACAAAGAAAAAACTGAAGGAACAAAACAGCAGCAGACTCACAGAACCCAAGAACGGACTAATAGTTACCAAAGGGAAAGGGACTGGGGAAAATGGGCGGGAAGGGAGGGATAAGAGGGAAAAAGGGGCATTACGATTAGCAGATGTAATGTTGGGGGGGCACGGGGAGGGCAGTACAACTCAGAGAAGACAAGTAGTGATTTTATAGCATCTCACTACGCTGATGGACAGTGACTGTAATGGGGTTGGTGGGGGGGACCTGATGAAGGGGTAGTTTAATAACCGTAATATTGCACATGTAATTGTAGATTAATGATAATAAAATAAATTATATTAAAAAAAAGAAATAATGTCCAATTGCAATTCCATTCACATCTAAAAGTATGAGAGCAGAAGGCAGATCTCTGAAATCTCTCTTACACTCTTTCTCAGGAAGGTACAGGAGTGCTCCACCAAAACAACAAAGTGGTATAAGAAAGAGTAAGCCCTAGGATCCAAGAAACAGAAAGGAGAGTCTACAGGAATGGGTTGATTAGAGATCTGAAGGTGACCGCAGTGCCTGAAAGGCAACATGTCCAGGATAGAAAAGGTGACCAAGTCCCAGGAAGGGTTTCTTCAGAAAGGTGAAACTGATAGAATACCTAATCTGAATATCTCGAGGAAACTGTAGATTTAGGAAGGGTTTAGATTATATTAGCAACAATAACATAAAGAAGTAAACAGATGTACAAAAAGACCATTGTTAACTGCAGAGGAAATTTAAATGTATAGATAGACCTTATTAAGATTAAGAACTTGTACTCATCAAAAACAACTGAAAAGGTAAATTGGAATTTTGAGGAAATATTTACAATATCTCAATTTCATGGCAAACATAAATGACAAATATTATTAAGAATATATAGTGAACTCTAAAACTCAATAGGAAAAACACAAACAACTCAATGAAAATTAGGCAGAAGATATGAAGAAGTATTTCACAGAAGAGGAAATTACATATGACCAATAAATACAAAGAGATGTTTGACATTATTGGTGATCAAGAAAATGCAAATCAAGACCACAATGATGTAGGCATATTACTGGCAAAAATTTAAAAGACCGATAGTTTTGGATAAAGTATAGATTCACAGAATCTTTTACGTGTTGCTGGTGAGATTTAAAAAATTAAAATGTTTTGACATTACCTTCCAAAGTTAAAGAAAAACTTATTCTATGACCCAGAAATGATTATTTTAGATAGAAAGAAAAAAATGATATATATAAGAGAAATGCATGAGAAGGTTCACCACAGCACCGTTTAGCAAAAACCTAGAAACAACCCCAAACCTGCCTGTCAATGGAAGAATGGATGAATGAATCAACTGATTATGTACAGCAGTCAAAACAAATAAATGTATGGATGAATCTTTGTCATAAGATTTTATCATAAGTGGAAAAATAAATCTCAGTATACAGCATGATGTACTTTATATAATATTAGGAAAAAATTTTTAAGTCTTCTTGTTTTCTATTCAGTTATTAGTTATATAATTTTTACTTTTCTTGTTGTGGTTATCCTAGAACTTATGTAAGTTATAACTTACACAAGTTATCCTTATACCTTGTGTAACTTGTTGTAAGTCTGGAGAGAGGAAATCCTGGGGCAAAATACCTCTAAAAACCGAAATCAGTCAAAGGGAGAATTAAAATTTAAAACCCATTTATTGCTTAAAAACTGCAGTCCAGCACCGTCTCTCTCCCCTGATCCAGAAGAAGCAAGCAAGTCCCTTCCCTTAACTTCTCAGGTTCAGACACACCCTCGGTTGCCCAGGTAATTACCCTTTCACATGGAGATGAACTTCTCTCCACCCCTGAGGATATGCAAATGCACCAAAACCAGGCAAGATATTCTGGAAATGTTACAATTTTACCCACACTTGTATATAAGTTATCCTGATAACTTGTATTCTCAAAAAATTAGTACTTTTACTAATTAGTACATGTTATCATATATTTTAATTTTCTCTGTTTTTAACTACACATAACATTATTACTTTTGTTTCCTGTGATAAATATCAACTTGGTTTACCCACAAAAAAAAAATTAAACTGAGTAATATCAAAATTTTGGTTCCTCAGTTGAACATGTTGCAAACATGGACAGCACAGACATAGAACAGTTCAATCATCACAGAGTTCTACTGGACAGTGCTTCTCCAGAGATGACATGCATAAGAATTACCTGATGTGCTTTGTAAATGCAGACTTCTTCACCTGTCTGGTCATAGTGAACTAGACTCTCTCTCTCTCTGAAGGTGCAATCCAGATTTCTGCAGGGTAAGTCATATGGGTACTAAATATGAAGAGCTGCTGGGTTAACGACTGAGGTCCTTAATATGTCATCTCATTATAGGTTTAAGTTTTTAAACCTAACTATGGTTTTGACTATTCCTCATGTAACTCTTGCTTATTATTCCTACCTAGTCTGCTGTCACACGTTAAAATTGAACCATATAAATTGGCATATCTGACTACAGTAATGAGACACAGAAAAGACCGGACTAGTGACCTCTTTTAAAAATTCTCTCCATTTTTAAGTTAAATTAGTAAAAAAAAAAATCCTGCCTTATGTCAAACAAGTATGGTAGATACTACTAATTCTCCACTTGAACTCTTTTCTCACTTGGCTATGCCTTTTAGTAAATCAAAAGATATCCCTGCCTAATACAAATTTGAAAGGCAGTATGCTCAGAGCGTGGGATCTAGAGCCAGAGTCCTTGCATTCAAATCCCACCTCTACTTTTAATACTACCTGGCATATAATAAATGCTACCTACATTAGCTATTAATATTTTCATTTTCATTGTAGCAGGGTTAAGGTAAAATTTATAAAAACATTAATTACCAATAATCTTATTACAAATTGGACATATTGGACTCATTATGAACTGGTCCCCTTAGCATACATGTATGGTAGGAGTAGCATTATAGAGAGAGTTCCCATATAGGAAGTGTATATCAACACAAATGTAAGCAAATGTTGAAGCCTACAGTATTATGGAAAATAGCATATCTTTTATGTAGGCATTGAAGCCACTTTCCTACTTTTATTATGCTCTCTATTATCTATTTTCCAAACATTTCAAAATACTCTAATGGAATTTTACTTATCCTGAATGCATGTGATTGCATTTATGTATATGTATACATCACTTATGAACATAAACTAAAGCAAAAGGACAAGTGTAATATCTTGCAAATAAACTATAGGATCATTATCTTTTCTTTGTGAATCAGCTTTCTATTGCCACAATAATGCTGCATAACAAGCAACCACAAAACCTCAGGAGCATACAAAAATAAATATTTATTTTTGCTTATTACTCATAATTGGCTGAGTATCCTGCTCATCTGAGCTGAGCTTGGCAGAGCCCACCTATGGTCATTGGTCAGCTTTGGTCTGACTAAGCAGCTTTGTTGAACTTAGCTGGACTCTCTCACATGTCTGAGATCTCAGCTGGGACAACTGGGCTGACCCAACTCTATTTCATGTCTCTCATGATCCATCAGGCTATGCCAGGCACTTACTTGTGATGAAGGCAGTAGACAAGAGAGAGCAAGCCCAATCAGGCAAAGTTCTGTGTAACATCCCATTGACCAAAGCAAGTCACTTAGCCAAGCCCAGAGGTAGAGGAGGAGGGACTATGAAGATATAGGACAAACAGTATGCTATAGGGAAACTATTGGGGGCATTGATGCAATCAATCTATCACACTCTAGTTCATAAATTTTAGCACTTCCTCTTTTTGAATTAAACTCACTGTCTTGAATTAAACTCACTTTGTGGTTTCATAATCACTGGAGCTTTTAATATGACTAATGCTTCTTGCTTGAAATGCAGTATGCTGGGGTCCCTGAGTCACGTGTATCTATTTTTAAATAATTTAAATTCTAGTATCTGTGAGTAACTGAGATTTCCATTTTTCTACATTCTTATTCAATCTACATAAATGGATTAACCTCTGATTAAATGCCACCTTCCAAATCTTCAATTGTCTTGCCCCTAGAAAACCTGAGAATATCATTGATGATCCAAAATAATAAAAGAGTATATGATTTTCAATAATTGTCAAAGTAATTAAAAGTCAATTTCGCATTATCCTAAGGTCTAAAAGTATTTTCTAATAGAGCAGAGGGTTAGTCTGCCATCTTCTTAAAAACTTCCCTATTTCATCAGTTTATAATTCTTTGCAATGAAATCAGAATTATTTCATTTTTATCAACTATGCTGTCAGATTACATATAAAGCTTGCTTTATAAGCTTTTGGCATAGATAGAAAAATCTTACCAAGATTTCTTTTTTTCTACTCTTGTAAGGAAACACCCATCAAGTCTCCATAATGGCCAAATACTATATTAGATACCCTGAAAACTAAAGTTGCTCTAAGGCAAATCCATATTTGATTCTCTGCTCTCATAGAGGCTTTCTCTAAAATGACTCTAAATGATGGGTTAAGTAGAGAAGAAAGAAAACATGATGCTGATATTTTCAAGCCTTTAATTACCGTCACATCTTCATATGGACAATTTTCTTATCTCAGAGATTTCTACTCAAGCCCAACCCATTCACTCACTCAAACCACAAAGCAAGTGATGCTGCTGTGTCTGGGGAGATGCCCATATAATGTCCATTACATGTGAATCAGCATATTTCATTAGAGTGGCAGCCTGTATTCAATTCAATTCACAGCAATGTTTCTATTATGCTTTTGTTTTGTGCCCAGCACACACCAACATCATGTACACAAAGACTTAGTTAAAAATTTCTTAAAACTGGACAAGTATTTGTATATCCTCCCTAAAATTTCATCCTCTAAATTCCTAATTCTTCTTAGGTTATTCATCTTCAATGAAAGGCCCAATCGTCCCCTAAAATCATGCCTCTCAACCTTAAAGTGCATATCCATCACTTGGGGATACGTTTCACAAATGCAGCTTCTGATTCAGTCATTCTGGGATAGGACATAAAATTCCGTATTTCTAACAATCTCCCAAATGATGTTAACTTTGCACTTCCATGTACCCCACTTTGAATAGCAAGTGCTGGTCTTGAAGGCTTGTATCCATGTATGCAGGCATCCACCCAACCCCCTGCCCCAACCCATATGACCAAATCCTCCTTCCTTCCCTCTCAAACACCCACTGAACCATTTGAAAGTCCTAATGTGAGATCTAAAATTCTCTCCATTCTACATCCTCACTGAGCATGCCTTTAAATCTTCTTACGAAAGATTTAGAACAAAGCTTGATACATTTTAACTACTCAATAAATGTCAGTTATTGGTTTTTTTTAAACTTAAAACAGAGCTGTTCCCTAAGAGCACTACCTTGAGTAGAACCATTTTGCATTCATGACCCCTATTCCTTGGCCACAAGAAATTCAGTAGTTTCACCGCTCAAGATAGCAGCATGAGTAGGGTGGCAGAAATCTCCTCCCAAAACCATATATATTTTTGAAAATACAACAAATACAATTATTCCTAAAAGAGAGACCAGAATATACAGTACAACAGCCAGGCTACATCTACATCTGCTAGAACTCAGCATCTCACGAAAATGGTAAGATACAAAGCCGTGACCCAGTGAGACCTGAGCACTCCCCCCACTCCAGCTCACTAATGGGAGGAAAAGAATCAGAGTGGGGAGGCAGTGGAAGCACAGGACTGCTAAATAACTAGCCCTAGTAATCTGCACCGGGAGCACAGACACACATTGCATGGTGTACTAGATATTAGAGAAACGGAAAAGTAAAATCCAAGACAGAGATTGGGAGCAGGTCCCCACAGCCGGCTCCCCTGGGACAAAAGAAAAGCAATTTAAAAGTCTTAAAGGGACCAGGGCTTAACAGCTGGACAATACTGTCCTGGCACACTCAGCCAAGCAGGCTGACAATCTTAAGGAACTACAGGCACCCTAACACCCTTGGTGGCAATGCAGGTCTGAAGCCCCTCACAGAGATAAGCAGCCTTCCATTCATTCCCCCACCACCACTGGACTTGCAAGTAAACTGGCTGACCTGCCACAACTGCAGAGCAGCCAGGGAACAGCCCCGCACACAGGAACAACAGAGAGTCTTCTCCCAGCATGCAGCTAACTGGGCCAGACCAAGAGGCTTCTGCTGGTGCACAGCTGCCCAGCACAGACAGAGGAGGCTGGCACAAAGGCCAGAAGGCATGAAGGGGCGCTGTACTCCCAGGAGAACACACCCAGTGTGTCTGCAACCCCCCGCAGTGCCCTAGGCTATCCTAAGGGTCACACCGCCCATGGCAGTTCAGGAGGTTATCCCAGAGACTGCTCCTGGTGTGCGGGTAACTGGCACAGGCAGCAGAGAAGGCAAGGCAACCAGCAAGCAGGAAGGGACTTTGTTCTCCCAGCTGACAAACAGGCCACCTGCTGGCGATCACGTCTATTGCCATGAAAAGGCAGAAGAATCTGGTCCAGCCCAAAATCACTCAGACAACCCCAGGGAGACAGCCTGGTGAGATAGATATAACCAATAGTCCTGAAAAAGAATTCAAAATAAAAGTCATAACCATGCTGAAGGACCTGCAGAGAAGTATGCAAAAGCTAGGGGATGAAGTCCGGAGGGAGATAGCAGAAATGAAATAATCAATAGAAGGAGTTAAGAGCAGACTGGATGACGGGAAAGAGACTGTTAATGGAATAGAAATCAGAGAACAGGAATACAGAGAAGCTGAGGCAGAGAGAGATAAAAGGATCTCTAGGAATGAAAGAATATTAAGAGAACTGTGTGACCAAATCAAATGGAACAATATTCACATAATAGGGGTACCAGAAGAAGAGGGAGAAAAAGGGATAGAAAGTGTCTTTGAAGAAATAATTGCCAAAAACTTCCCCAAGCTGGGGAAGGAAACAGTCTCTGAGACCATGGAAGCCCACAGATCTCCCAACACAAGGGACCCAAGGAGGACAACACCAAGACATATAATAATTAAAATGGCAAAGATTAAAGACAAGGACAGAGTATTAAAGGCATCCAAAGAAAGAAAAAAGATTACCTACAAAGGAAAACCCATCAGACTTCTCAACAGAGACCTTACAGGCCAGAAGAGAAAGCATGATATATTTAATTCAATGAAACAGAAGGGCCTTGAACCAAGAACACTGTATCCAGCATGATTATCATTTAAATTTGAAGGAGGGACTAAACAATTTCCAGATAAGCAAAAATTGAGGGCATTTGCCTCCCACAAATCTCTACAGGATATTTTAAAAGGACTGCCCTAGATGGAAGTACTTCCTAAGGCTAAATGGATGTCACCAGAGAAAATAAAACCACAGCAAAGAAAGCAGACCAAACAAACACTAACTAAAGGCAAAAAAAAAAAAAAAATCAACTATCCACACAAGCAGTCAAAGGAAACACAAAAGAGTACAGAATAAAACACCTAGTATATAATGAATGGAGGAGAAAGAATAAGAAGGGAGAGAAATAAAGAAACATCAGACGGTGTTTACAATAACTTAACAAGAAAGTTAAGTTAGATTGTTAGACAGTAAAGAAGCAACCCTTGAACCTTTAGTAACCACGAATCTAAAGCCTGCAATGGCAATAAGTACATATCTATTGATAATCACCCTAAATGTAAATGGACTGAATGCACCAATCAAAAGACATAGAGTAACAGAATGGATAAAAAAGCAAGACCCATCTATATGGTGCCTACAGAAAACTCACCTCAAACCCAAAGATATACACAGACTAAAAGTGAAGAGATGGAAGAAGATATTTCATGCAAACAACAAGGAGAAAAAAGCAGATGTTACAGTACTTGTATCAGACAAAATGGACTTCAAAACGAAGAAAGTAGCAAGAGTTAAAGAAGGACATTACATAATGATAAAGGGGTCAGTCCAACAAGAAGATATAACCATTATAAATATATATGCACCCAACACAGGAGCACCAGCATATGTGAAACAAATACTAACAGAATTAAAGGAGGAAATAGACGGCAATGCATTCATTTTAGGAGACTTCCACACACCACTCACTCCAAAGGACAGATCAACCAGACAGAGAATAAGTAAGGACACAGAGGCACTGAACAACACACTACAACTTATGGACCTAACAGACATCTACAGAACTCTACACCCAAAAGCAACAGGATACACATTCTTCTCAAGTGCACATGGAACATTTTCCAGAATAGACCACATACTAGGCCACAAAAAGAACCTCAGTAAAGTCAAAAATATTGAAATCCTACAAACCAACTTCTCCGATCACAAAGGTATAAAACTAGAAATAAATTGTACAAAGAAAACAAAAAGGCTCACAAATACATGGAGGCTTAACAACATGCTCCTAAACAATCAATGGATCAATGACTAAATTAAAACACATCAAGCAAAATATGGAAACAAATGACAACAACAGCACAATGCTCCAACCTCTGTGGGATGCAGCAAAGGCAGTTCTAAGAGGAAAGTATATGCCAATCCAGGCCTATTAAAAGAAGGAAGAACAATCCCAAATGAATAGTCTAAAGTCACAATTATTGAAACTGGAAAAAGAAGAACAAATGAGGCTCAAAGTCAGCAGAAGTAGTGATATAATAAAGATCAGAAAATAAATAAATAAAATTGAGAAGAATAAAACAAGAGAAAAAAATCAATGAAACCAAGAGCTGGTTCTTTAAGAAAATAAACAAAACAGATAAACCCCTAGCCAGACTTATTAAGAGAAAAAGAGAATCTACACACATAAAGAGAAATGAAAAATTAGAAATCATGATGGACACCACAAAAATACAAAGAATTATTAGAGAATACTATGAAAATCTGTATGCTAACAAGCCAGATAACCTAGAAGAAATGGACAACTTTCTAGAAAAATACAACCTTCCAAGACTGAAAGAAAGAGAAAATCTAAGCAAACCAATTACCAGCAATGAAACTGAATTGGTAATCAAAAAATTACCCAAGAACAAAACCCCCAGACCAGAGGGATTCACCTCTGAATTTTATCAGACTTTTAGAGAAGACATAATACCCATTCTCTTTAAAGTTTTCCAAAAAATAGAACAGGAGGAAATACTGCCAAACTCATTCTATGAAGCCAGCATCACTCTAACACCAAAACCAGGCAAAGACACACAAAAAAGAAAATTACAGACCAATTCCCTGATGAACATAGATGCAAAAATACTCAACAAAATAGTAGCAAATCGAATTCAAAAATACATCAAGAGGTTCATACACCATGATCAAGTGGGATTCATATCAGGGATGCAAGGATGGTACAACATTCGAAAATCCATCAACATCATCCACAAGATCAACAAAAAGAAGCACAAAAACCACATGATCATCTCCACAGATGCTGAAAAAGAATTCAACAAAATTCAACATCCATTCATGATAAAAACTCTCAACAAAATGGGTATAGATGGCAAGTACCTCAACATCATAAAGACAATATATGACAAACCCACAGCCAAAATCATACTTAACAGTGAGAAATTGAAAGCTTTTCACCTAAGTTCTGGAACAAGACAGGGATGCCCACTCTCCCCACTTTTATTCAACATAGTACTCGAGGTCCTAGCCACAGCAATAAGACAAAACAAAGAAATAAAAGGGATCCAGATTGGTAAAGAAGAAGTCAAACTGTCACTATTTGCAGATGACATGATATTGTACATAAAAAACCCTAAAGACTCCACTCCAAAACTACTAGATATAATATCTGAATTCAGCAAAGTTGCAGGACACAAAATTAATATACAGAAATCTGTTGCATTCCTATACACTAATGATGAACTAGCAGAAAGAGAAATCAGGAAAACAATTCCATTCACAATTGCATCAAAAATAATAAAATACCTAGGAATAAACCTAACGAAGGAAGTGAAAGACCTATACCCTGAAAACTACAAGACACTCTTAAAAGAAATTAAAGAGGACACTAACAAATGGAAATGCATCCCATGCTCTTGAGTAGAAAGAATTAATATTGTCAAAATGGCCATCCTGCCTAAAGCAATCTACAGTTTCATGCAATCCCTATCAAAATACCAATAGCATTCTTCAACGAACTGGAACAAATAGTTCTAAAATTCATATGGAACCACAAAAGACCCCGAATAGCCAAAGCAATCCTGAGAAGGAAGAATAAAGCAGGGGGGAATCTCGCTTCCCAACTTCAAGCTCCACTACAAAGCCACAGTAATCAAGACAATTTGGTATTGGCACAAGAACAGACCCACAGACCACTGGAACAGAATAGAGAGTCCAGATATAAACCCAAACATATGTGGTCAATTAATATATGATAAAGGAGCCATGGATATACAATGGGGAAATGACAGCCTCTTCAGCAGCTGGTGTTGGCAAAACTAGACAGCTACATGTAAGAGAATGAAACTGGATCATTGTCTAACACCAAACACTAAAGTAAATTCTAAATGAATCAAACACCTGAATGTATGTCATGAAACCATAAAACTCTTAGAAAAAACATAGGCAAAAATCTCTTGGACATAAACATGAGAAACTTCTTCATAAACATATCTCCCTGGGCAAGGAAAGAAAAGCAAAAATGAACAGGTGGAACTATATCAAACTGAAAAGCTTCTGTACAGCAAAGGACACCATCTATAAAACAAAAAGGCATCCTACAGTATGGGAGAATATATTCTTAAATGACATATCCAATAAAGGATTGACATTGAAAATATGTAAAGAACTCACTCACCTCAACAAACAAAAAGCAAATAAGCCAATTAAAAAGTGGGCTGAGGATCTGAACAGACACTTCTCCAAAGAAGATATTCAGATGGCCAACAGGCACATGAAAAGTTACTCCACATCACTAATCATCAGAGAAATGCAAATTAAAACCACAGTGAGATATCACCTGATACAAGTCAGGATGGCCATCATCCAAAAGACAAACAACAACTAATGTTGGCACGAATGTAGAAAAAGGGGAACCCTCCTACACTCTCGTGGGAATGTAAATTAGTACAACCATTGTGGAAAGCAGTATGGAGGTTCCTCAAAAAACTTAAAATAGAAATACCATTTTACCCAGGAATTCCACTCCTAGGAATTTACCCTAAGAATGCAGCAGCGCAGTTTGAAAAAGACATATGCACCCCTATGTTTGTCGTAGCACTATTTACAATAGCCAAGAAATGGAAGCAACCAAAGTGTCCATCAGTAGATGAATGGAAAAAGAAGATGTGGTACATATACACAATGCAATATTATTCAGCCATAAGATGAAAACAAATCCTACCATTTGCAACAACATGGATGGAGCTAGAGGGTATTATACTCATTGAAATAAGCCAGGCAGAGAAAGACAAGTATCAAATGATTTCACTCATATGTAGAATATAAGAACAAAGCAAAAACTGGAGGAAATAAACAGTGCAGACTCACAGAACCCAAGAATGGACTAACAGTTACCAAAGGGAAAGGGACAGGGGAGGATGGATGGGAAGGGAGGGATAAGGGGGGAAAATGGGGCATTATGATTACAGATATAATGTTGGGGGGGCATGAGGAAGGCAGTATAGCACAGAGAAGTCATGGAGTGATTCTATAGCATCTTACTACGCTGATAGACAGTGACTGTAATGGGGTATGTGGTGGGGACTTGATAAGGGGGTGGAGTCTAGTAACCCTAATGTTGCTCATGTAATTGTAGATTAATGATACTGAAATAAAAAAAATAAAAAAAGTGAGGAGAACCAAAAAAAAGAAAAAAACACTTCACAAAGCACATGAAGGTTTTACAGGAAAAGGTTCCCTCCTACCCCAATACCCACAGGCACTTAGAGGCAAATATCCTTCTCATGCTTCCTTCCAAAGAGGTTCTATGTGTCACCCTGGGGAGAGCATGCCATACACATCATCCCGTATCTTGGTTTTATTCTCTTAACAATATATCTTGGAGATCATGGAGATGGTTCCATATCAGTAAAACACCTTTGTCTTTCTAAAGGCTGTGTCCAAGTAATTTGAGATCTAACTGATGGGAAGTTGAGTTACACATACATTTAGTTTGAGTTTAGTGGGTTATAGTTTTAAGGTTCACAGTCACTTCTACAAATATGTGATTGCTCGCCATCCTAAAGTAGGGAATGGTTTCCATATATACTCCCATAATCCATACCCACTCTGCTGGATCAGCTGGTGTCCTGACATAAAGGTGCAGGCACAGAGGTCACGTCACCATTTCACCATGACATAAGTCCTAGGTACCCGACAGGGGAAGAATGTGGGCAGTGAAGGAGAACCAGGGTCTGCATTGTACGGAGCCAGGAGCCCCTCTGTGGAAAACTTCCAATTCCCAGACATAAATTACAAGTGGAAGATTTAGTTTCCATTGACCGCTAGTGACAAAGGAACTCTGTGCCACTGGGAAGACAGTCAACACAACATATGTAATTATAAATGTACACCACGCTATTTTCTTTTTTGTTGGCAATGATGTGCAATAGAATTGACTAGAACATCTCCATGGTAGGATACAAACCTGTAGCAGCACCACAAAGAGCAACTTCATCTGTGTGTGGTGTCGAACATGTTATGTGTCATGACACAGGGGTTGTGTCTCGGCATATAACACATTTTGTTCTGACAAAATCTGCAGCTCCTGATGAAACAACACAGTAAATCTGGCTTTCCCAAATTCGACAATGTTAAAATTTTAAGATTTACATGGCATTTATCAATGACAGATTATGAAGCTGAAAAATGAAAAAATAAAAACCGTTTTTGATCACGTGCTAAGCTGACTTTTCTTTCTCCTTATAGTAAATATAATAAAATCACTGCTATAGGAAGAGCATGCATCCAAAATTGTAGGGAAAAAAAAGCATAGGGACATGTCAAGTAATTATGCAGAAATGTCTTAATTGTTCTGATTTTATTATTATGGTGTTTGTAACAGCTTTTTAAAGTTTGTAACTTATAGGAGTTTATTTTCTCACTCTAAATAAATATGTATTTTGCATGAGTTAAAAAAAATAACACACACAAAAAAACTCAGTAGTTCGATTTGTTCCCCCCCCCATTGCAGCTTTAAAATTATTCCTCTTTTTTATCTCCACCAAAAACAAGCAAACAGAGACTTCTGGGAAGATGGCAGCGTGAGCAGGGCGGCAGAAATCTCCTCCCAACACTATATTTATCTACGAAAATACAGCAAATACAACTATTCCTAAAAGAGAGACCAGAATACACAGGAAAGCGCACAGCATGCAGCTACACCCGAGAGGACTTGGCACCCCAAGAGGCAGGTAAGATATGGAGCCACGACGCAGCGGGAACCAAGCACTCCCCCACCCCAGCGGACCGGCGGGAGGAGAGGATTCAGAGCTGGGAGGGAGTGAAGTACACCCCGCAAAGTAGCCAGCCCCGGTGATCTGTGCAGGGAGTGCTAACCCACATCGCGCAGTGAAGCAGAGATTGGAGAGACAGAGGGGCAGGATCTGAGCAGGAACGCGCCACGGTGCTTGCAGCCAGCTCCCGGGAAGGAAAAAAAAAGTGCATGATTTCTTCAGCGGTCTTAAAGAAACAGGAGCCCAGCAGAGGAGCTGGAAGCCCCCGACACACTCATCCCAGCAGGCTGGGAGTCCTGGGGAGTTTCGGATGCCTTAGCTGGCGACTGGGGAAGCGTGGCCATACTTACACTTCTCACTGAGATCAACAGCCTCCCATTGGTTCCCACCCCGGCCAAAGAGATAAAGGGCCGTGCGGAGCAGCACGGCCACGGCTGCGTAATAGTGGGGCAACAGCACCACCTACAACATCCCCACAGAATCTACTCCCGGTGGGCGTTTTTTTTGTTTTTGTTTTTGTTTTTGTTTTTTCTTCTCTACTTTTTACTTTTCTTTTCTTTCTTTTTTTCTTTTTAAAGTCTTAAAGAGCCCAGCTGACAAACATGGCACCTACCAGCGACCACTTCTATAGCCAAGAAAAGACAGAGGAATATGGTCCAGACTAAAATCAACCAGACAAGCCCAGAGGGAGCCTGAAGGAATGGAAATGCACAGTCTTCCTGAAAAAGAATTCAGAATAAAAGTCATAACCATGCTGATGGATCTACAGAGAAATGTGCAAGAGCTCAGGGAGGAAGTGAGGGAAGTGAGGAAAGACAATGCAGAAATCAGACAAGCAATCAACAGGCTTAACAGCAGACTGGATGAAATTCAAGAGACTGTTAATGGAGTAGAAATCAGAGAACAGGAATACAGAGAAGCTGAGGGAGAGAGAGATAAAAGGATCTCTAGGAATGAAAGAATATTAAAAGAGAACTAGGTGACCAATCCAAATGGAACAATATTCGCATTATAGGAGTAACAGAGGAAGAAGAGAGAGAAAAGGGGATAGAAAGTGTCTTTTAAGAAATAATTGCTGAGACTTCCGGGAAGATGGCGGTGTGAGCAGGGCAGCAGAAATCTCCTTCCAACACTATATTTAACTACGAAAACACAGAAAATACATCTATTCCTAAAAGAGAGATGAGAATACACAGGAAAGCGCACAGCGTGCAGCGACACCTGAGAGGACTCGGCACCCCAAGAGGCGGGTAAGATACGGAGCCGCGACCCGGCAGGACCCGAGCCCTCCCCCACCCCAGCGCACCGGCGGGAGGAGAGGATTCAGAGCCGGGAGGGAGTGGAAGTGCACCCCGCGAAGTAGCCAGCCCTGGTGATCTGCGTGGGGAGCGCTGACCCACATTGCGCAGTGCAGCGGAGATTGGAGAGACAGAGGGGCAGGATCTGAGCGGGGAACGCGCCAGGGTGCTTGCAGCCGGCTCCGGGAAGGAAAAAAAAAGTGCGCGCTTTCCTCAGCGGTCTTAAAGAGACAGGAGCCCAGCGGAGGAGCCGGATCGCCCCAGCACACTCAGCCCAGCAGGCTGGGAGTCCTGGGGAGTTTCAGACGCCTTAGCTGGCGACTGAGGAAGCGTAGCCATACTTAACACTTCTCACTGAGATCAACAGCCTCCTATTCGTTCCCACCCCTGCCAGAGCGATAAAAGGCCCTGTGGAGCGGCACAGTCACAGCTGTGGAATAGTGGGGCAATAGCGCCACCTAGAGCATTCCCACAGAATCTACGTCCCGTGGGCATTTTTTTCTTTTGTTTTTTTGTTTTGTTTTTGTTTTTCTTTTCTTTCCTTTTTTTTTCTTTTTTTCTTTCTTTCCTTTTTTTCTTTTTCCTCTTTTTTTTTCTTCTCTTTTTAAAGTCTTAAAGAGCCCAGCTGTCATACGTGGCAACTATCAGTGACCAAATTATACAGCCATGAAAAGACAGAGGAATATGGTTCAGACCAAAATCAACCAGACAACCCCAGAGAGGGAGTCTGAAGGGATGGAAATGCACAGCCTCCCTGAGAAAGAATTCAGAATAAAAGTCATAACCATGCTGATGGACCTACAGAGAAATGTGCAAGAGCTGAGGGAGGAAGTGAGGGAACTGAGGAAAGACAATGCAGAAATCAGACAAGCGATTGACAGGCTTAACAGCAGAATGGATGAGATGCAAGAGACTGTTAATGAATAGAAAACAGAGAACAGGAGTACAGAGCAGCTGAGGCAGAGAGAGATAAAAGGATTTCTAGGAATGAAAGAATATTAAGAGAACTGTGTGACCAATACAAACGGAACAATATTCGCATTATAGGAGTACCAGAGGAAGAAGAGAGAGAAAAAGGGATAGAAAGTGTCTTTGAAGAAATAATTGCTCAAAACTTTCCCTCACTGGGGAAGGAAGTAGTCTCTCAGTCCAGCGAAACTCACAGATCTC
>JAVSCE010002644.1:0-183699 GCA_032199065.1 Smutsia gigantea
AGGAATAAACCTAACGAAGGAAGTGAAAGACCTGTACTCTGAAAACTACAAGACACTCTAAGAGAAATTAAAGAGGACACTAACAAATGGAAATGCATCCCATGCTCTTGGCTAGGAAGAATAAATATTGTCAAAATGGCTATACTACCCAAAGCAATCTACAGATTCAACACAATCCGTATCAAACTACCAACAGCATTCTTCAATGAAGTGGAAGAAATAATTCTAAAATTCATATGGAACCACAAAAGACCCGAATAGCCAAAGCAATCCTGAGAAGGAGAAATAAAACAGGGGGAATTACACTCCCTGACTTCAAGCTCTACTACAAAGCCACAGTAATCAAGACAATTTGGTATTGGCACAAAAACAGACCCACAGACCAGTGGAACAGAATAGAAAATCAAACATTAACCCAAACATATACAGTCAATTAATATTTGATAAAAGTGCCTTGGATATACAATGGGGAGATGACAGCCTCTTCAGCAGCTGGTGTTGGAAAAAACTGGACAGCTACATGTAAGAGAATGAAACTGGACTACTGTCTAGCCCCATACACAAAGGTAAACTCAAGGTGGATCAAAGACTTGAATGTAAGTCATGAAACCATAAAACTCTTAGAAAAAAACATAGGCAAAAATCTCTTGGACATAAACATGAGCAACTTCTTCATGAACATATCTCCCCGGGCAAGGGAAACAAAGCAAAAATGAACAAGTGGGACTATATCAAGCTGAAAAGCTTCTGTACAGCAAAGGACACCATCAGTAGAACAAAAAGACATCCTACAGTATGGGAGAATATATTCATAAAAAACGTATCTGATAAAGGGTTGACATCCAAAATATATAAAGAACTCATGCACCTTAACAAACAGAAAGCAAATAATCCAATTAAGAAATGGGCAGAGGACATGAATAGACACTTCTCCAAAGAAGAAATTCAGATGGCCAACAGGCACATGAAAAGATGCTCCACATTACTAATCATCAGAGAAATGCCGATTAAAACCACAATGAGATATCACCTCACACCAGTGAGGATGGCCAACATCCAAAACACAAACAACAACAAATGTTGGCGAGGATGTGGAGAAAAGGGAACCCTCCTACACTGCTGGTGGGACTGCAAATTAGTTCAACCATTGTGGAAAGCAGTATGGAGGTTCCTCAAAAAACTCAAAATAGAAATACCATTTGACCCAGGAATTCCACTCCTAGGAATTTACCCTAAGAATGCAGCAGCCCAATTTGAAAAGGACAGATGCACCCCTATGTTTATTGCAGCACTATTTACAATAGCCAAGAAATGGAAGCAACCTAAGTGTCCATCAGTAGATGAATGGATAAAGAAGAGGTGGTACATATACACAATGGAATATTATTCAGCCATAAGAAGAAAACAAATCCTACCATTTGCAACAACATGGATGGAGCTAGAGGGTATTATGCTCAGTGAAATAAGCCAAGCCGAAAAAGACAAGTATCAAATGATTCCACTCATATGTGGAGTATAAGAACAAAGAAAAAAACTGAAGGAACAAAACAGAAGGAGACTCACAGAACCCAAGAACGGACTAATAGTTACCAATGGGAAAGGGACTGGGGAAAATGGGCGGGAAGGGAGGGATAAGAGGGAAAAAGGGGCATTACGATTAGCAGATGTAATGTTGGGGGGGCACGGGGAGGGCAGTACAACTCAGAGAAGACAAGTAGTGATTCTATAGCTTCTCACTATGCTGATGGACAGTGACTGTAATGGGGTTGGTGGGGGGGACCTGATGAAGGGGTAGTTTAATAATCGTAATATTGCACATGTAATTGTAAATTAATGATAATAAAATAAATTATATTAAAAATAAATAAATAAATAAATAAAATGTGATGATGTAAAAAAAAAAACAGTCTAACCATCTCTTAAGGACCTCCTCTCTGTAACATCTTAGTAGATACACCATGTGCTTTTATGAAATCTATTGCCTTTGTTTCTCACAACACTGTACAGTACTTCAATCAAGCCCTGAAAAGTGTAGACTTTCATACTGCATTGCCTTTAGCACGGCACCCACCAACCAACCTACCTGTCCAACGTCACTGCCTGAATCTCCTTTTCCTTCTTCCCCTTCCTGAAAACACACACACACACACACCCCTCTTGAAACTTTTCCCCAGATTTCCAGAACACTGTCCCAGGTCACTGTATTATGTGTGTCAGTCAGGTTCCCATTAGAAATGTGGCATCTGCAAGCTGAATAATTTAAGGAGTGTTCCAAAAATAGCCCACTACAGAGGCAGGCAGAGATGAGGAAAAGCACAGAAATAATGCAATGCTTCAGGGCTAGCAAGAGCAGTGAGTTGTTGCAGCCTTTAGGCCTGGAGAAGCCAAGGAGAGAAGATGGCTACTGGAAGATGGCAGAGTGAGAGCTCCAGAGAGGTCCAGCTGACACAGCACCTTACTAGGGACCCATAACAGCCTACTGTAACCTAACAGGGGAGGAGCTGAGAGAAGAAACACTCTGACCTCACTCTCCCCCTGTTGCCTTCCATGGGCCAAGCCTATCCGGAAGCTGGAGGCAAGGGGCCCATTGATGAGATTCATGTGGTCAGTCTCCCTAAGCACAGGGCATACGAGATCAGCTCAGGAGGGCAATGGAAGAGATCTAGCAAATATTCATAGTGATAAGGTTCTTGCACACTACCACCAATGTTCATCCAGTAGCTTTCAGAACTAGCAGTAATAAGTCAACAACACTCTTTAGTTCTCACAAGGCGGGTTTCCCAGGAAGCAGTCCCTGGGGTGGACATTAGCGTGCAGGAGGCATATTTGGGGTCAACACCTGTGGGCCGACTGAAATTTCTCTTGCTGTTCCAGCAAAGTGGCCAAGGGTCTCAACTAGAGAACTTTCCAGTTTTGATTCCCAATAATGGAATATATTTACCTTGACCCTTTTGGGTCTGGGAATAACAGTCACTTGGGCTCTCATGTCCAGTAAGTTTAGGAATGTCCACATTCTCCCCACTTTCTAGCACAGATGGACTAGAGCATGCAGAGTTTGTGTGATATCAACCCCTAGGGGGCAAAAACTGATTCTTTGGGAGTGAAAAAAAATGTTAGGTATTACTATCATTTGTGGCCTTTCAAAGGGCCATAGCACACAGAGACATAAAGTATATCTGAGATAGTAGAATTTTATAAAGTGGGGAGTGGGAAGAACAGAGTTAGAGAAAAACAATGTCAAAAAGTCACACAATGCCACTGGAAAAATGCCAACTAAGTGCAGACCCCTTCACAGCGGCCCTGCAGGCACTGGCATCACCCGCAGGGCCTCCTGGGGGCCTAAGGGGCAGAGCTTCCCCCTGTTTCGGCCCTCCAGTGGGAGCATAGGAGGCTGTGCTGGAACACATGAATCTGCAGCCAGTGTGAAAGGGCTAAAACTGGCCAGAGCTTTCACACCATCCCATTAATTCTGAATTCTTGCTTTTAGAACAAGATGTACCAGGCTCCTCTGATGCCTTCATAACCAAACCTGAAGTGAGCCATTACCGTGACACTGGAATATGTACAAACAAATTTGAGAACATTTTTGTCTCCCTCAGAACCTTGTACCCACTGACAGCTACTCCCCATTCCTCCGCTATCAGCCTACATACATTTTTATTTCAATTTTGCATTGTTTAGATGTTTTGAAGGTGGCATGTGAGAACATGGCCTTGTTGTAGAATGAGCTTCTCTCTGGGAGATCTAGGGTGTCATAAAGGAGATTACAAGCCCAGTTCATTCTTGCCCAGGGGCCATTTTCACTCTCTGTGCTGTCCCACCTTCCAGAAGAATGTCCTCTTCAAAGAAAAAAAGACGGCAGGAGGTAACTCTTCTAGGAGCATCTTCCCAGCCCATGTAGCCTTTCCTTAACTGAACCACGCCAGCTTCTCAGCTGCACCGGTAGGCCCCAGGAGCCAGTTTGGACATGAAACCACACCCCTGGCCACAGCAGATTTGTCCAGAGCTGGACGTCCACACAGCTAGGCCAGAGCCCTTCCTTGATAATCTGGAGAATCTGAAGGGAGCAGACAGAGAGGAGAGGGAACATAGAAGAGAAATGGATTTTGTCCTTTTTCCAGCACTTAGACTGAGTCCATTTCTGGGGAGCAGAATTTTTAGGTAATCACTAGGATTCCTGCTCTGGGCATATACATATAATAACCTCCCTTTTGAGTATGAGAAGGATATGAGGATCTGAGCTATTTCTCCCATGATTTATTATGTTATACTAACATACCTAAAGATATTGTAAAGATATAATTAAAGTCCTAAATCAGTTTGAGTTTAAAAAGACATTATCTTTGCTGGGCCTGACTTAATCAGGTGAGAGCCTTAAAAGCAGCAGCAAGATTCTCTTGCCAGCCCAAGGAAGAAAGCAAAAGCATGGTGTGAGCTGCCCATGGAAAGGGCTGGCCTCCAGGAGCTGAGGCCTCAGTCCTACCACATCAAGGAACTGAATTCCGCCAACAACCTGCCCTACAAGCTTCAAAGGGGGTCCTGAGCTCCAAATGAGAACCACGGCCCCAGCTGGCACTGAGTGCAGCCTGTGGGACCTAGCTTACCTGTACCCACATTCCTGACCAACAGAAACCATGAGAACATAAATTAGCATTGTTCAAGCCATTAAGTTTGTGGCAATTTTTTACACAACACAAATAAGTAGTACGCCATTCCAAAAGCCAAACTGCATCGTTGGGTCCAAAAACAAGCTGCTGAACATGCTTTCATGAACTGCTCACTTTTTACTTGTGCTAGTTAAGAACAGTTTTGTTTTGTTTTGTTTTTCCCAACCAGAGTGTCTTAATGTATTTGTAGTTCCCTTACGCCGTGAAGGTTCTCCTAAAAAACAGAACCGACAGGAGAGATTCAGAATCTGCCTCAGTTTTTGAGGTGAGGCCGCACTTGTTCCAGGCACCCCTCAGCTAATGACTAGGTGCCACAGGGGTACTAGAGCCTGGACATCTCCAATGCAGACACCACTGCCAGGGAATCTTTGTCCTAGGGCTCCCATCACGCCTGCAGTATGACTGGAGGCTCCCTCTGTGTGATCCTGCTTCCTCCCCGCTTTCCTGCAGCAGGCATGAGACCAGCCTCATGGCCTGAATACTGTCCCTTCCAGGGTAGCTTCCTCTTCTTTTTCTCTTCCACAATCATTACATCCCAACAAACCTCTTATGCTCCTAAATCCATCCCAATGTCTGCTTCACGAAGGACCCAACTAGCTCAGTGGCCACACTTGGCCGTATGTAGGGACTGCAGAGGAGAGGAAACCAATCTACATCCAGATAAGAGGTGACAAGGTGGGTGGGTCCTGTCAGTTTCCCACCTGTTTCCACTTCCTTCCAGAGATCTGACTGCTTTTTCATCTGAGTTCCATTGACACTATTAATAAATTTCTTGTCTTCTCTTGAGTTAACTTAGTCTTTTACTCTTTTGTCAAGGATAAGTAGTTAATAAATTTTTGACAACTTTTTCAAAAAAGAGGGAAGAGTTAGGGCCACAAAACTACCATCCTACTTCATCCCTTACATAGTTCTACCAATAATCACACCTAACCCACCCACCATCCACACCATTAAGTCTGAAAGGTATGGAAAATCACCAAGAAAATTCCACCAAGACAGGGTGGATGAAAGAACATGGGGAAGGAGATCATTAACGCTAATTGAAATAATCCTCCTATCCTGTGGAGGACAGGGGTATTTTTGGCTGTTGACCAAAAAAGAAAAAATTGTAATGGTACAACTTTGAAGCAATTACAAATAAGCTATTTTAAGATACATGCTTCACTGGCTCTGTAGGCAGCACAGGGGATAAGATACAGAATATATTTTCATGTTCAGTGCCCTCTAACATTCAAATATATTTTAGCAACTGCAGACACACTGCTGGCTACTAGAGACATATTTAGGGACAGAAGGACCTTCCTGGGGTCCTTTAAATCCACAAGCAGCTTCCTATGCTGTATTCCCGGCCTTGGCGGGGATTCCAGAGGAACACGCTTGGCTAGGCTGTTTATGTTGTTGGTGAAGCGGTGAAGCAAAGATCAACTAAGATCAAGATCTCATAGATAAAAAAAATTAACTCATTGTGGTATTTTTATAGCCCAGACTCTGTGCATTTATAGAAAGTTCTCTTTGGAGGCCTTTTTGGAGGAAGAATGAAGGTTTACCCAGCTAATAGAATCTCCCAATACATTAATTGACCACTTACTATGTGCAAGGTCTGGAAAAGCATTGGTTATACAAAGATGAAAGACTAATCTCTTTAGAACTCAGATAAGTGTAGGAGACAAATAATGAAAAAGAAGACTGGAGATAAACACTCAGAATGAAATTTCCTTTACTGGTGTTGTATCATTTTTTAGTAAAAAAAAAAAAAAGGCAGTAGGCAGGGACAAGAGTTTTCCAAACAGTTACTGAACCATTAGAGCAATGAGAAAATAAATCTTTTTTTTTAAAAAGAATGGGAATTCTTTGAAATCAGCCACATTTTGAAATGAGTAAGAGGAATAACATACTAAGTGTCATTCCTAAATGTAACTACCAAGACTTATCAAGAGAAAAATGAACAAGATGAGCACCAGTGTTGACAGGAAGTTACTGCGCCATGTCTCTTAAGAGCACCGGTTCCAAGCCTGGTCTGTCTACATTCCTCCTGAGAAGTCTACGGGAGCTGCAGACATCTCCTTATCAATTCCCTCCAGCTTTACCACCAGAGCTCACAACAGAACCACCACAGTCTACCTCCCTTAGCCCTGTTTGAATTCCACCTCCATCTCGTTTGATTAGTGCGGCAATCAGCCATCCAGATGGCTCCCAAAGATCCTTCGCTCCTGGTATCCACACCCGTGGCTGTACTCTGCCACATTAAACAAAGCTGACCTATGCAACTCATAAGACATTGCAGAATGACAATGTGATTCCTGAGGTTAGTTGTTTTTATCACTGCCCTGGCAAATCGGGGTCCTGCCTTTAGCTCCACTCATGCCTCAGTCCTGGCTTTGAGTTCTAACTAGGCTCTGCAGCAAAAGCACGGGAAACCCAGGAGCCCTAGAAGCCCACCAGCAAGGTTGATCCTGTGCATCTCAAGGGCCACAGCTCTAGGTCACCAGAGCTTATAGAAGGATCTCTTTACCTTTTCCTCACTATTATTTGTACTCTTTGTTTTGTCTGATTCTTTATTCAAATACATAGGTCAGAAATGATCCTCTGTTTCCTTTGTAAGGCAAACACTGAGATAATAGAGTTCTTTGCAAAGAATCTGACCTGCCAGCTCACAAATTACAATTGCATGTATGTGCATACACACTAACATACATAAATGTATATCTGTGTATGTATATATATGTATGGGTGTGTATAAATGCACAGAGGAAGTATGTTTAAAGAAGAAAATTAATGTTGCTCTGTGTCTTAGTTTATCCCATCTGTAAAATGGGAATAAAATAGTCCATATCACAGAGGGTTGTTTTGAAATTTCATTAAGATGTCAAAAAACAGAGGACCTGGCATATATTGGCTGCAGAGTAAATAGGATCATAATGTTATTATTAGAGTAAATCCACCATGTCTCATCTCATATCCTCTATGTCCTGGGAAGAAATTTTTCTTCGTTCTGAGAGTGCTAGATAAAACCCACACAGTCTGCCCTGGACTTACCTCTCCAGGATCATCTATTTAAAATGTAACAGGTTCATATAATTTGTCCTAGTAACAGTAACACCTAATGCTCTCTAACCCACAAAATGTCCCTGGTACTGTCCTTAGGGCTTTATATCATTTCATTTAATCCTGACTCAATCCTATGAAGACTTAATATTATTATTCCAATTCGGGGGGAATGGGATTAGAGATTAGGCTTCAACATATGAATTGGGGGGGAGGAGGGCATAAACATTCAGTCCATTGCATAAGGACTCATTCATAAAGTACAGTCATTTCATATATTTTAATCTAAATAATGTCCAAGGTTGGGTTTTATAGAAGTAGTAGATTCCAAGACAGAGTCTGGGATGCAAGATGTCTACTGGGAATCAATACTTGTGAAAGAGATGAAACAGAATTAGCCAGAGGGAGACATCAAACAGTGATGCAGGCTTGACAAAGCTTGGGCCAATGTGCAGGAGCTCTGTAGCAAGTCTGTATTGTCAGGGTTGGACAAGAGGACAGGTCCTTTATACATACTTTGCCCACCACCAGATAGGTTGCTCATGGAAGGGCAAGGAGGCTCTTTGCAGCTGAGGCAGAGTTTGAAGAAGCAGATAACTGAAGAGAGTCTCCATACCTTGAAAGGCAATCTGGGTGGTGCTTCTCCAGGTCTGTATCATATATGGAATTTTCAAAATTATGTTCTAGAGTTTTGCAAAATGTAAAGGCAGTATCCCAAGTGTATTTTCCCACTCATATTCCCCTATCAGGAAAGCCAGACAACATACATGAACACATTAAAGCTTTTGAAAGGTACTCCTGCAGTAATCAAACATGTTTGCCATTATCCCTTTACTTGCCACTCATTCAATCATAGAACAGCTCTTAGGGAACTAATGATATTTCTTGGAAAACTGAAGAAAAATGTGATCCAGCACAATGGACTTAGCAAGTTTCTAAGCTGTTTTGCATAGAAACAATTCTTTCTGATAGTGGAAACAATTCCCTGGTTAGGGAGAAAGAGCTTGTTTTATATATTCTCTAAACCGCTAGAGAGAAGTATGGCTTATATTTTTCTCCCATCTTACTTGCTTTTAAGTAAAGGAGTAGCAAAATAAAACAAGTTGGCTAACAACCACTTTCTATAATTGATCATCATAATTATAGCTACTGCCTCAAACTTGAAACTCAGGAAGAAAGGCCCCATGAAAATTGGCCAGGCGCTCAGTAGAGCCACCTGAACCCACACAAATGAGCTAATTTCACACAGGATATTCATATTCATACATGATACCCACTGATTTTAGCTTAAGGATCAGAAGGAAGTTAATCACTAGGAGACCACTTATTCAGCTTGCTGGAAGTTGATTTCTTTTGTGCCTGTGATCTATATTTGGAGAGAACTATCAGTAGCAAAGAACAGGAGTTGACAGAAAGAGAAACAGATTTTATGACTTTCATTTAATGAAGTTACTCAGACATGTTTTCTGATTGTAACCCGTATGTTCCAAGCTTCCTGTATTCAAGCCTCATCCCTATGCTGTCAAGCTTGCCCTTCTTCCCACTTAACTGGCACATTGGCTCCCATGTACCCTACGGGACTTAAGTCTTGAGCAAACCCAATACCCAGAAATAGTCGTGAAGATACGGGGTGGTAGCGGGCAGATTTCCTCCTAATGGTATCTTCTGCCCTTCTTGTTGGTGCTCGTTGCTTCTAGCTACTTCAGGAAGCTGCCCCCACTGCTGCAAATCCCTTCACGTGCTGAAGGCAACATGGAGCTTTTGGTCCTTATTTTTCCCCAAACATTGTACAAGGTACAGCACAGCAATAGAGCCAACATCTCCCCAGCTGTGTCACACCTGGCCCTCTAAAGCTACAGACAATACTGCTTTGTATACCCCAAGTCTCAATACCCCTAATATCAACAGCTTCTTCAGTTACCCTGAACACCCCAAAATACAGGGATCAGACCTAGTCCCTGATGTTGGGCTGGGAAACAAGGACACAAAGAAGGCAATAATCTCTGCCCTGTTACCCTCTTTCCCCCACAGAAACATCTTCTTTCTCTTTCTTTCTCCATGCAAACCACTCATATAACTTGAAGCTATGGGACCAGCAGTAGCCCAAACAGAGGCATAATGGAGAAATGATACCCTGCTCACATGGTTCAAAAAGTTTCCCCCCATATGACCCAGCATTCTGTCTTCTTGATGTACACCCAAAGGAAATGAAGTCAGTACCTCATGTTCACTGCAGCATTATTCACAATAGCTAAGATGTGGAAACAACCTAAGTGTCCATGGATGGATGAATGGATAAAGAAATTGTTTTATATTCATACCATGGAATATTATTCAGTCTTAGAAAAGAAGGTGACTCTGCCAACTGCAACATCATGGATGAAACTGGAGGTCATATGTTATGTGAAATAAGCCAGACACAGAAAATAAAATCTAGAAAAGCTGAATACATAGAAGCAGGAAGTAGAGAATGATGGTTACCAGGGGAGGAGGGAAGGGGAAATAGAGAGGTGGTGGTCAAAAGGTACAATTTTGCAGTTACGTAGGATAAATGAGACTAGAGAGCTAATGTACAGCATGAGCATTATAGTCAGTAATACTGTGTTGTATGCTGGAAATTTGCTAAGAGAGTAGATTTCAGGTCCTCTCGCCACACACACACAAAATGGTAACTGTATAGGAAATGATATGTTAATTAGCTTGACTGTAGTAATCTTTTCACAATGTACCTGTATATCAAGTCATGTTTACCTTAAATATATACAATTTTGTTTCTCAAAAAAAGCAGTTCCTTCTCATTGTGAAGAAAAATCAAATTTTTTTTCTTTCCAAAGATTCAAAGAAGTTGTTTCCATTGTCAGTGGAGGAAGGGTAGATCTGTGACATGCCATCCTGCTACAGTCTGTCAGTGAAGAACATTGGAAATTGAGGGGGTGATGGGCCAAGTGCCTACTAGGGATAGGATGGCAAACCCATACATGGTGACAGAACTCAAGATTCCCTGATTGTATCTTCCTATCACATAAACCATGAAAAGCAGCTGCTGGTGAAAACACACTTAATTTTCAAAGCTTCAAAAGATTAACATGTTACATATTTTTAAACCACACATTAGAAAAGGATTATCTGTTTATGCTTCTTGAAAAGAAGACAGTAACTCATGTTGACAGTGCCCAGCCCAGAACTCAGCTGCAAACACTTCCCTCAAGCGCTGAGGGGCTCCTGCTCTTCTCTAGCTGTGGACACTCTGGGCAGGGGAGTGCCTACATGCAGGGCTGGTGGGAGGAGCAAAGGAACCAACACCCCGGGATCCACCTTTGCCCAAAGAGGGCCCGGAGTTTATAGATAAATAACCCACCTCCTCACCTCTCTGCAGGACAGTTCTGAAGTGTGTTCCACCAAGTCTGTCAGATACCCCGGTAGCTTTATACCTGAGTTGCCCTCAGCAGTAACCACTCATTAATGCAAACTTTATTGTTTCATTTTCTTCTCACTTGCCCACTCCCTCACTATATTTCCTGGAGTCACTTCTCAAATTAAGAACCTCTAGCCAAATCCTTATTTTAGGGTCTGCTTTTGTGGGAGCCCAAAGATAGGAAACATATCCAAAAATCTGGGGTTTTCTTCAGAAGTTTGACATGCAGTCCCACAGACCAGTGGGACACTGAAAGTGGTGCTGGCCTCTGAAAGGTTTTACTAGAATCAGCATTAGCTTCCCCAACAGCTGGAAAAATTCCTTTTGCTCCATGCCATCACAGACCAGGAGGAAATAGGTAGACTGGCTAGCTAGAAAGGCCTGTGGTTGATAGTAGCTGGAAAAGATGGTAAGGCTTAGAAAGCACCTTCCAAGAGAAGCAGGTGGTTAAATGCACTGTGGGTAGGCATTGGAACCCTGGAGCGACCTGGGCAGGACAGAAGACGATGGAGTCTTCTACTAGTCCTCACAGGAAGCTCCAGCTTGACTAATGACTTACAGTTTATGGGCAATAGCTTGACATCCTTGGAAGATAGGGAAAGAATATCAGCATGCATTCAAAGGAGAGGGAAGCAAGGTTTTGCAAGCCTGTGATATGGAAGGCAGCACAGAAGGAAGTGATAGGAAGGGGTCTGACAAACCAGTCCATGTGGGAGTGAACTTGGAGATGCTACTTACAGGCTCTGCAGTGTCTCACTGTGCCCAAGAGAGCAAGCTGTGAGTCCTCATAGTTGCCAAGGTTAATTCAGTGGAACTGAGAGAGGGGGTGTCTTGCCAGTGGGTTTCAGCCCCAGGTAAGTTCATTATAGATTCAGTGAGACCGAGGAATGACAATGGAATGTTCTTGGGGTAAAAGGGTTTATTCTCCCAAGGACAGGTCGAGCACTAGAATCATCTCTTCATCCAACAGTCTGCAGGTCTGTAATCTTCCTTTATTTCTGCCTCCACCCAGAGCACTGGGCAGAGCTCTTCATATAGTGACTCAATCAGTAACAGCTTACTGCTTACTAGTGTGGAAGCAGTAGCCTAGCACTAGGATAATTACATCATCAAGTGGTTTAGGTTCAGGTGAGGATAGTAACCATAGGAACTTCAGTTTTCCCCACAGGGAGGCCCTTGGGGAATCAGAAGGCCATTGGGAGAGATCTAGGGGTTGGTATTTTGCCACCAGAACTGTAAAGATGGGCATAAGTGCCTCACAGCAATGCTAGCCCAGAAAGTCAGTGTTTGAAAGTACCAGGGATATGATGGGACACTCATCCTGAAAGGAGCCTGAGCTCAGGTAGGCAGTGTTATGAGTGTACTTAGAAGTCACAGCATCAGCCCTGCTCTGAGCCTAGAAGGGACACCATCCAGTCCTGAAAGGGGAAAGTGGTGCAGTAGATGTGGACACACGAACTTTTTAACTATGACTGAGAGCAAGACCATCATGTAGGGAAGTGAGTGATACTATCCCCCGTGACTCAGAAGCTAAAATCTTAGGAGTGAAGAATACCAGGTGGGGCTAATACACAACCACCTAAATTTTAAATAAATTGTTTTTTCTTCCTCATGAGCTGCAAGGCCTTGGGTCTGCCAAATAGCTGCAGTTTGCCCCTCCAACCTGCTCTTGGCCATGAGGCCGAGCACCAGGAATCACATCAGTAGGCTTCTGGGCTCTCTTGCTTCCATGTGTATTCAGCCAATGGGAGGCTCTGGCAGGAGAACCAGAGAGAGAGAAGGGAGGAAGGTGTTTATTTCCCTGGCTCTCTCGTGGCAGGGCTACCCCAGGCTGCCTGTACCTCACGGAAGATTAATACTCTTCTCAAGGGGGCCTGCTCAACAGGACTCCCTCCTTGCAGGCTCAAATCCCCTCTCCCTCTCCTTGCCTCCTCAGTCCTGGGGAGGAACCACCTCTGTTGCTGCCAGCCCTGGGTTTCTGGGCTAGCATTGCCATTCCCCTATATTCCACCCACTCCTTTACATCACTCTTTTTGTAAATAAGCCCTCTTTGAATTATCTTAATCTGAATATGTCATCTGCTTCCTGTTGGGGCCCTGGCTGCTACTAGATGGGGGAGGGGTTGGATGAGCTGTGGTAGCCACAGTGGTAGGAGGAGTATGGTAGAGAGAAGTGTCACCCTGTCAACACTTGGCTCCTCATAGACATTATGGAAGACTGGCAGACAACTCCATGCCAAGTTCACAGCAAGGACCTGGGATGGAGCCCCCCAGAGCAGAAGCTCTGAAAAGGATTTTCCCTCCAGCAGTGTAGACATGGGACAGCCAAGAGTAACGATCAAACATGCGGATGGACAGGGTGGTCCTGGAAATGAGAATGGAGGAGTCAAACCCACCAGGTCAGGCCAATGGTCAGCTCCAAATATGCTGCTCATTAGAGCCATCAACTCATCCCTTTCCTGCCACACCTAACACACACACACACACACACACACACACACAGAGAGGCATACCCAGGATCAGGAGGATCCATGAAGGGATCAGTGCAAGAATAAAAGTGTGGGGTGGGGGAGGCGGGTGGACAGCTTTTTGTAGGGAAAGTTTTGAACTTTTCTCGGAAGAAGCCACACTCATTTATGTGGTTCTTAGAGTCTTGGAGAGGCCACACAGTTGCTGACCATGTAACGTAAATACCCCAGAATCTAGAGGAGGAGAAGCGTAGTGCCCTGGGTATTTGCACAGATGAGAGGGATGTCCTGAGAAAAGGACTCTTTATGGAGCACAGACCATGCTGGGGAGGCAGAACAGTGGTGGGCTCAGTCTGTCATCCAAACTTCATGGAAAGAGCAGAAATTGGCCCACTTCTTGTCTAATGACTGAGAGGCAAGGTTTTCCATTTGACATCTGTAAGCTCTTATAGCCCAAGACAGTGCCCTGGGGAAGGTGGCAGGCTTCAAGAGGTGATGCATGGCAAATGAGTGTGACATGACCCACCCAAAGGGGCCCAGGAGGCGCAGGCTGATCAGTGAACAATAAGACACTGCCTAGGGCTCCCTAGGAAGGTTTGTAGAGAAGGGGATAAAGTTTGTCTTAGTGGTCTTAGTAGGTGAGACTAATCAGCCAACAAATATTGGGCACAAATGCTAACAAAACCTGTTCCCATACATAGGCTGGTGGTGCACAGAAGTGCCATGGAGAAAGGGGTGGCTTTGATTTAGCCTACACAATATATTGCATGGACAGAAAATAACTGAGGAAAGGCATGATGGAAAAGAAATACCTAATAATAGCTCCAGTCTTTTCTGATGGTGTCTGAAGTGAGTAGAGGCCTAAGGGAAAGCCCCTTTAATGGGCTGCTCAGAAGGCTCCCTAGGATTCTCATTAAGAGACGCTCACGGAGGGAATAACAAGACTCTTGGCTCTGGCTTCCAGGCACTGAGGCTTCACTAATACTGAGGAGCGAGCATGAAGTAGCCCAATCACATGCTGTCCTGTAATTGCTGTAAACAAAGTTAATCCTTCTAGAACTTCGCTGCCAGTTTCTACCACCCATACAGAAAATATAACTGAACTCCAAATCAGAATTTTTCCTTTCATTTTTTATCACGTCTTACGTTTGATTTCCTATCTCTGTTACACTTCTGTTGGAGCTCTTTGAGAGAATGATGCCTTCTGAGTGCCTTAAAGTAGCATTGTAATAATAGCAGCTAACTTTCTAGAGCTTAATATATGTTTATGGGCTAGCCATCTATGAAGTTCTCCACTTGTCACTTTCTTCTTTAATCCTCACAGCAACCCTATGACCTAAGTACTATGACCAAGCCCATTTTCCAGACTTGAAAACTAAGGTACAGGAAATTTAAATGCCTTCCTTGTAGGTAGGGTGTTGGGATTTGAAGAGTGGAACCTTCAAGTCCAAGTTCTTAACACTGGATCACACCATGGAGGCAGCTGCTTTCTTCCCACTCCCCACCTACCACACATGGGATTCAAGGGCTCTGCCTGAAATGCTTTGAAAATGGGGGAAGTGCCAGGCAGTTGACACATGCATTTCTTGGAAACTTGGAAATAAAATAAGGGAGAATATAAGTTTAAAATACACACATGAAACAATTTTAATGTTGTACGGGCTGGTTGAAGGCTTGGAGGAGAGCCCTCACCAGGTGCCTATGCAGCTGCCATTCTGGTACCAGCCCAGGTGACCCAGAAGAACAGCCCATCAGAGCAGATGCCACTTGCAACTTGTCACTTCCAGTCTGTTATTTCATTGGCCTTGTCTTGAACAAAGTGTATTTACACTGTATAGTCTAGCACACAATATAAACTACTAAACAAGTAATTAAAATCAATTGTCATCAGTTAAGTAAGGGGAGGTGGGTGTGGAGAACCACAGAAAAAGCATGTGAAGGTCATTAAGATTGTAGCGTGGCCATAAGTAGGTGGTGGGGTTTAGTGAACAAAGTCAAAGTTAGTTTAAACCAGTTTTTTCCAATTCTCCTTTTTTGAATTTGAGGGAAAATAGTAAAAGGAGTAAGACAGTAATAAGATATTTTGTATAAATAAAAATCCGAGTTTACCACATACCATTAGTATTAGGAGTAAAACACACCTTCAGGGCAACAAACTGTTTTCTCAAAATGAAGCGCAAAATTGGAAATATCCTTTTCCCTTTCTTCTAATTATGTCAGAAGAGAAAAAGGATAGTGACTTGCTCTCAAAGTCTTGTATCATATTTCTGAAATCTAACCTTAATTTCTCTGCTGCTATTCTTTAATCTCCTAGACTCCATTCCTCCTGAACCATCCTCACTCCTCCCTTCTGCCTTACATGCCCTCCCCTTGCCAAAAGGGAGCAATGAATTGGTGCAAGCTTAAAGATTGCATTCTTCTTTCCATCTAATTCTTATTACATAGTAAATCAAGATATTGTACAGTAAATGATTTATTCATAACAAACTAGATCCAATTTAATAAAGAATCAGTTTATGACCAAAAAAAAAAACTAGAGACCATATTGATACATATTTAGCCATAAGTATTAATCAGAATATTAACACCCAGCAAATATAGATGGCATCTAGGCCAATAAGAAAATCCATATTGGCTTGCCTGATTATTTATGTAGGAGCAACAGGATATTAATTTCTGATATGGGCCCTCTTAGTTTGCTTTCCTGGAAGTTGTCAAAAGGAATCTCAGACTTTAAAGCCTTTATCATTTGCTCTTAGGTTAGCCTTTTAGCCAAGCTGAAAAATTTCTCTCCAGATTTCACCAGCAATACCTATAAATGTGAGCAAATTTCTCTGTACTTCTGTTCTTTAGGTTTCTAAAATGCCACAGGCTTCCTGAACTGGCCAAAAGTGACCTTCCTTACTTACATGTAAGTCTAGATCCTATAAGCCAGGTAGCAGGCCAGTTTTCTTGGGAGGCTACCTCAGTTCCTCACAAGTGTCTGGTTATATTTGATTAAATAGGTTTCTTTCCCAAATATGACATTCCAGATGAGGCCTTGATCACATAATCAATTTTCCAGTATGGCTGGTAAATAGACAGATTATTATTGAACCTTTGCAAATAACTACATTGTTGTGAAAAGTAAGAATACTTGATAATAGTGTAGGAATTCAAGAGGTAGGGTGGGAGGTCAGTAGAAAAATATATCATTTAAAAATATTATATTTCAGTTATAAAAGCAAAGTCTGCTAATTTGTTATGGAGTACAGACAGCTTAAGAAGGGCTTCCTTTTATATCCAGAAAATAGGGTATTAAAAACACTATTTCAAACATATATCTGTATCATGCCTCCTAAGTTCATCCAGTCCCATGTAATCAATTTTTGTTCTGTTGTATTTGGGTTAACAGTTTTATGAAGCCACCTGCTTTTCAACTAAAGAATTCTGGAAATCCTGACTCAGACTTTAGGGACAGACTAAAATTTGTCTTAGCAATGCCAACAGAAGCCTATGCCCAAGAGACTTTTCTTTGAAGTGTCATTAAAGTACCTGGTACAGTCCTTTTCCATAGGCTTCTGAAGCAGTCACTGGTTGAAGACACAAACTCTGCCTGTAGCTGATTACAGAACCTTCAGGAAAGCATTAAAGAAAAATACAGCCCGTTTGTAAATGATAAAGACTCACAATAGCTGCGGTAAATGTATTACTGATTGTTTTCAAAGTAAAGGGTCTGGTGAGAGTTTATAACAAGAATGTTGCAATTGACAAGGAAATTTGGTTATTTCTGCAGCATGTAAAATAAAGATAATAAAGCCACTTTTTAAAAATGTTAGATAAAATGTCTATAAGGAAAATGATTAGCCAGTTTTTAAAGTCAGTGCATGTTTCATCAAATTCATAAAACATCATTTTAAATATAATAATCTTGAGACATACACACCCAATATATACCAAGCATTTACCAAGACAATACCAAGACTATATCAAGGATATCAAGCAAGGAGAGTAAATCTGAAGTAAATACTAAACATCTATATTTTAATAAAACTTTAGAGGTAAGTCTACTATACATCCCCAACTAAAAACCACTGGCCAAGAAGATGCTAGATTCAAATTAAGGAAGTAAGATTGTGGGAAAGTTTTAAATAATAAATGAAATTATGACTGATAACCCGATAGTGCTGTTGACTAATATCATCAGACAAAGAACCACCACAACAACCCTGATAAATACAGGAAACCTCATCAGAACTGTTTTATATTATTTCTGTGTCTTCCCTGAGGCCCACACATACTATTGAAAATAAGGGCATTGACATATCTTTAGGGACTTCCCACCAAATAGAAAATTTCTGAAGTATTACATTGTTAACCCTACCTGTATAAATTTAACAGATTTAACTTACAGTTTCCTAATTATTACATAGTAAATCAAGATATTGTACAGTAAATGATTTATTCATAACAAACTAAATCCAATTTAATAAAGAATCAGTTTATGACCAAAAAAAAACCTAGATCATATTGATACATATTTAGCCATAAGTATTAATCAGAATATTAACACCCAGCAAATATAAGTGGGTGTTATTCATTCACTATAGATGAATGAATAATAAAATTAAAAATCCAGTCGCTCTGAAATTGCTCATATTTGCTTAATAATAAAAGCAAATCCAATGTATGTCTTATTAACATAATGGAAAATATATAAGAACTTCGCCAATACATGAAGTGAGCTCTGCCTTAGAGAAGGGTAGTTGGCTGCCACCAGAGGGCACTATGAACAGTTTACAGAACAAACCCCCAGAACCTCTGCGTTCCTCTACAGAGCCGACTGCAGCCTTTGTCTCAGAAAAATCTTAAACCGTTAGTAACAAAAATGAGAAGGTACATCTCTCTGAGAGTTGGTGAATTTGTAGCCTCATATCTCATTGTGACACCACCTTCATGAATATTGTAAAGGGGATTCCTGCCAGGATGGGGGGGTGGGGTGCTGAAAGCAATGTTAGAAGGTTCCTCTTGTCCAATGTCAAACTAGACCCTTTACCTCAGGCTTCATTTCCTTTAATAGCTTTTCAAATATTTTATTACACAACATCAAATTAAAGAACATACACATCTTTGTATTAACGTATTTTATGTATTCTATGTGTTTTAACAGGAGATAGAGGTATTTGCTTCAGATATTTTCAAGAAACTCATACAGTTGAAGCCTTTTTTGAACCCTCTCCCAGTTTCATTTACTCCTCTCTCTCCCTATGTTTAATAATTCCAGAATAAACCACTATTCTGAGGTTGATACGTGTCCCTCCCACCCTATGTTTATTTATGTTACATATAAGGATAGTTGTATTAATATTAATATTACATATGTTCCACTTTATATTTTTTTGTTGTGTTCCAAGGGGGCACTATTCCTTCCTTCCACTTGGATCTTCTCTATCCCTGCTACTTGATTGGAAAATAAATACATGGTTTCTTCCTATTCTTTTATTACTACCTTTTGAAGCCAGTATATATGTTACATCAAAGGACCTTAAAATCTTCAGTCTCATCCTCCTAATTCCCATTCTTCATCTCATCTGTCATGTTCTATTTATCTTTCTACTGTTCTAAGAGTCTATTCTTTGAGGTGTCATTAGTTTAAAGTACCTGGGATAATTCAGTCATCGTGCCCATCATCCATTAATATTTGATCCCCCATTTCTGAGTATTGGTAGCAGGAGGAGGATCCGAGCACATTAGCTCAGTTTATCGTGCTGCTGTAAATCCACAGATAATCTTCTAATTGGCCTTCAAATCTGTCTAAACAGTGCTATCAGACTGACTTTTGCAAAGCATAGCTGTCTTTCATTTAGCCTTTCTACATCCTGTGAACACTATATTCCTCTCTAGTTCAAGTGCCCACCAATAATATGGTTTGGAACCATATAATATGTCCCATTATATTTTTTCTAACTTCTCTCATGTTTTCTAATATCACGTGTTCCCCCAATTAAGATCACCTTCCTCACTGGCCCACAATACCTTTAGTGTTCACTTCTGCATTTGTGCTTTTGATTATACCTCTTCTTTTCCTCTATCCAAATCCTGTCCTTCTTCCTAAATCCACTGACCCATTTGTGAGAAGTCTTATGCAAACTAATCCTTTTCTATCTTTATCTCCTGCCTCATCTTCTAAAACTCTAAATGTCTATCACACAATTTAATGTTGATCATATACTCTCTTAAGCCCTCTGAATTCCCTAAATGACCATTCCCTCTTGATTAGAAAACAGGGTTCATTGTTTAGTAGTTCTTTCACTTAATTGACAGGTGCAATAGTGCTTATTAATTTGAATCCAGCTTCAAAACACTTTAGCAGGTAAATGAAAAGCATTCATATCCTGTGTGTGGAGAATTTTCTGAGCTAGTTTTATGAAAGGTTTTTGATTAAACCAGCACTGTCTCCCTTCACTGCTCCCACAGCTGCTTCATCAGGTCTAAGAGTGTCCGGCAATGGCTTCTTGGCTAATCCAGGATACCTGAGCATCCCTTGTGGGTTCCTGTAGCCCTGACCGTACCTTGCAATAGCGTCTCTTCATTAAATACTTCATGATTAAGTTCTTTTGAGTTTGCTGTTTCCTGTGAGGATCCTGTCTGATATGAATAGTCCATCTTCAAATGTTCACCATTAGCCCAAAGTATTTTTAAAGCTTTTTTTAAAAACCAAAATACTATCAAGAACCTTGCATTGAATTTGGTTCTGCCTTTTTGTCTCTTAATCTAGCAACTCCTCCTTTTTTTTCTTGCCATTGACTCTTTAAGAGACCAGAGCAGTTGGCATTATAGAAGTCCCACATTTTTAATGTGTCCATTGTTTCCTCATAGCATCACTTGTTTTGTTCTCCTCTGCTTTGCATTTCTTTAACCTGAATCTAATCAAGACTTCACATCCAACTTCCGCTTTCGACATTGTTGGTCAGAATGCTGTGATTACGTAATTTATAAGGTATTATCTTAGGAGTTACATATCATTAATAGTGAGACAATTAGTAAGTTTGATTACCAAGTGATAACTGTTGCTTTTTTATCTTAAAAAATACCTTTTTTTTCCCCATTTGCTATTAGCAAGTAATCTGTGAGTGATGCTTAGATACCAACTGAGTATCTAGTCCTCGGTCAAGCATTCTGCTGTTTCAGCAGTCATTATGAATTCTTGTCCAGATCAATTATTTCATTTTGTCTTGCAAACTCATTATCTTCTGTTACTATCATTACTTCTACATTTATTAGCTAGCATTCTTCTGTAAATAGGAGCTTTAAGTGAATGAGAAGAGCTATTTCTTTTTCCTGACTACAGTTGCTACAATAAAAGCAGGATAAACCCTAAGTTTTCTTCCCCTTCAATTCTTTATCCTGAAATCAGGTAATGTAATGCCATTACTAGTATAAATTTTCTATGTGGGTTTCATTAATGAGGCCTCAGAATCCTATACAATTAGGCTTGCATTAGTCATCAGGAACACAGCACCTTCTGACACACAATATACTTAGCCCCGTCTGCCTTCTTACTTTCCATCATTGCCGCAGAAGTGTCCCAGACAGCCCTCGTCATCTTTCATTTCTAGCACTAACACATGCAAACCTCAGGTAGCACAAATCATAGGAGCAAAAGCCATTATCAGTAGATGGCAATTACACATTAGATGGCACATTTCATGGGAGCAGTCAAAAGGCCTATTATCTCTCTTCTGTGTTAGCTATTAGTTTCACAAGTCTTTGATCACAAGATCTTGAAGCTTTGCTCTATTGTTACATTGCTTTTCCTACATATATTTTGTTCTCCTGAGTGCTTCTGTCTGGAAGAAATATTGGATTTTTAGAAGCCTGGTGGTGAGACTTCTAGGTTCTGTTTGGATTTTTGTAAGTGATCATTTGGGGGCTGGCCTTTGGTTATGCTTAAGCACACCCCTGGATGTCTCAATCACTCCTTAAGTGCTGTGTAACAGTGGCTGTTTACCAAGCTTCCTGTAGGGATTACTCACTGCTGTTTATCTGCATGGTTCTGGGCTTTTCTCTGAAGCCCCCACGTCTTAGTAGCTATCCCTCAATTACAAGCACCAGAAGAAATGGAGAAAAACAGTCTGGTAAGAAGTCTTATTTCGCCATCATCAATTAATGAAGTCCTTTTCCAATAAGACAAACAATAATTAGCTGAATTTTCTAACATCTTGTGGTCATCACAAATAAAGCCTCCTTCATAGTTAATGAAATCTTGGTAGTCATTGAGAAAACAGAACAATCCATATTTGCCAAAAGCATTTAAGCTATAGGACATACTAAAAAGACTGATGTGGTCTGTCTGGTCATTGGCTTCTTTGCTCTTAGAGGCATTCTTTGGATCCTTCCCGGTGCGCTTTCTGGTACAGGGGCTGTCCCCTGTAAACAATTCCAAGTGTATTCATTTTCTATTGCCATAAAACAAATTACCACAAGCTCAGTGACTTATAGTAACACCCAGTTATTATCCCATACTTCTGTGGTTCAGAAGTCTGGGTAAGTTCAGCTGGTTCTCTGCTCAGGACCTAAGGCCCACATCGAGATGGCAATTAGGCTCCTGACCTGCAGGCTCTGGGGGAAGGAGCTCCTTTTCTAGTTCATTCAAGTTGTGGGCTTGCTGGGAAGGAAAGGACTTGGCTCGGTGTCGCAGGGAAGTCAGATATAGTGAGACAAAAGACTAAAGTCAAGAAAGCAAAGTAAGTTTTAATACACTCTGCATAGAGTAGCAGAGCGGGCCTGCCTAAGTTAAGACAGGTCTGGATGCTCATTCAGAGGCTTCTTTTATATGGTTTTGGCAGGGCAGAGAGGTCCTTGATTGCCAGCGGTCAGCTCTCTAGACTTGTTCTGATTGGTGAAATGGGGACAGGGGCTGTGCTGTGCTTGCGCCTCTGATATTTCTTCTCTGGGGGTCCCTGGACATTTCCTGAGTCACCCCTGGACCCTGTGGCTTCATCTGATTAACTCTCTGAGTCATTTCTGGCTTTCTGGTTCCACCTAATCAACTCCTTGAGTCATCTTTGGGGGACCCTTTCTCCTTTCCATCCTGCTCATTTCTGTCTTTCTGCCTAACAGGCTGAATTCAGTTCCTTCCTGCTAGGCCTTTTGTCCTTGCTGGCTATAGGTAGGAAGAAGCCAGTGACCAGGGGCTGCCCGAGAATAGCACAGCCTGGCCAGGACTGAGGTGCAGCATGATGAAGCCAGCTCTTGAGGCCATTAGATGACACTCCTCACAGCAGGGTAGCGAGGCCGCTCTTACAGAAGGATCTAGCCAGGGACTGGCGAACTATAACCTGTGGGCCATGTCTGGACTGCCACCTGTTTTTGTATAACCCTGCACACTAACGATGGTTTTTACATTTTTAATGGTTGCATTTCAAATGGTTATGTAAGTAGCTACCTAATATCTCCATTATTTTCCTGCTTAGCTGACAAAGGCTAAAATATTTAATATCTGGCCTTTTACAGAAAGCATTAGCGGAACCCTGAATTCTGTGCAGAGTGTATTTGTGGTCTGCTCAAGCCTGGCAGGTCAGAAGAGAGGGTTTAGGGTTGGGGGGGGTCTGATACTTGGGAAAGGGAAGAGATAGAAGATACCCCAAGTACTAATGAACTTAATCCTGGAATCATGATAGCAAGACAGGTCTAAAAAGTGAGACCATCATATAAATATCCCAGAATGGAATACAATTTTTTAGGTCTTTGCTAATTTGTTGTAAGAAAAATGCTCTATTTAATTTACATATCATTTGATTACTAATAAAGTTGGAGTTGGATTTTGGCCATATAGTAATTTGAAGAATTACAAATGACTGCCACAAATAAAATGAACAGATTCCTGAACCAAGGATAAAAGCAAAATAGTTAATATTCATAAAGCTACAATAATTTATAAAATGGAAAATATACTAATGTCCCAACCAGAAAAAATGAGCAAATATTTACTCTTTTAAATATGTTAGTAGTTAAAAACAAAAACAAATTTTGAAGCATAACTTCTGAGTCCAAAACTACATAGTTGGGCATTTCGAAATACTTAGGATAGTTTCCTAGTACTTGGTACCAGTCCACTTCTCTGTTGATTTAGCTAAACTGAATTGTATTCTTAAGACTTATGTTATCAAAGAAGCAGGAAAAAAAAATTGATAGTGAGAATGGAGTCAAACTACTGAGTTTAGATTTGCAATGAGGATATTTTCTCTTGAAGAACTTGCAATGCAATGGTTTATAAACAGAAGGGCATAGCTAGAAGAGCTTATGTCTGATTGCATCCAGCTCTTCTTCAAGAGTAAAATCCCCTTTAAAGACCAAATTGTGATCTTTAAATACCATTTTCCACTAAAAGAAGATGCTTTTGAGAAACAGTTGATTTCAGATACACATCAGAACATTTGAAAAATGATTCAGACATGTTTTTGTGCCAGAAAGCAAGGAAACAATAAAACTCTAAAGAGTTCACATCAAAAGTATGCAGACACTAAAGGCTTCTGCTGACAAAGTTGGAGCAATTTGAGCAGAAAGGAGTGGGATCAGTGCTTAACATTACTATATAAAAATTCAATACTTTATGATGATTCTCAGAGAAGAACCGGCCACATCTGAGTCTACAAGAGTACCAACTCCTACTTTCAAAACTGATAGAAGAAAAGAACCAAGACTTTACCTTTCCAGAAAGAGCTGTGTTTCCGCTTATCAAATAGTTGATGAGGTTAAGTTCTTCACAAAAAAAGAATTGTAGCTAATAAATACAGAAAGAATGATAGACTTAGAAAATCACCAGTTTTCAATCTTAATGTAACAATGGATCTAGGAAATGATCAATGGTTGATAAATCACTAAATGCTAAGTTGCTGGGGACTTGATAACAGAGGGATCCAGTTGCTACATCCTAATACGCTAATCACTCTTAGCATCACTAAAATTAGGCCTTGGAATTGCACTTGAAGATACAAGGCAACAGACACTCCAAAGCCCCATTTATGAAGTATTTTTACCAATAAAATTGAACCTGAACTTAAATCAATCTTCCAGTTCCTAACAACCAATTTACAGGAAATAAATATGGAGGATAGAGGAACTACTTAAATATCATGAGACAGCAATCAGCCAGATTAAAATTGTAGAATATTCCATAATATGATGAACTGGTTTCTCCAACAAGTGACTTGTATTAAAGAGAGACAGAAGGGTATAGAATAAAAGTCGTTGTAGATGTAACAACCGCATGCAATGCCTGGGCTTTGTTTTGATCATCCTAATTTGAAGAAGTTATAAGTAGCATTCAAAAAGTTTTAACATGGTGTGGATAAAGTGAAGGTTCCTGTGGCCAGGATTCTCACCTGGCCCTGGTCAGCTAGCTCACTGCACACGTGTGGGCAATATGTTGTTACTGACTCTATATAAAGAGCTTCACCCAGTGCTCTGGACGACATGGTGGTGCGACTGAAAGGCTGCAAGAGAAAAGAGCAGAGGCTGAAGTGGCAGCAGCACCAAAGATAGAGACTGAGATGCCTGCGGGGGCAGAGAGGCCCAGAGGTAGAGACCAGCTTGCTGCATGCAGACTCGCTCTGAGTGGATGGGATTCTAGTGATTGACTTGCCACCGTGGGAATAAAGTTGGGTATAAACCTTTTCATACCAAGAACGTTCCACTGTCATTTCTTTAGTCTCATTGAATCCATAGTGAACTTTTCAGGGCTGAAACTCATTGGCAAGACACATGGGCTGTATTAGATGAAATTATTAATCATTGTTAATTTTGTTAAATCTGATCATGATGTGGTGATTGTATCAGGAGAGAAAACAGTCCTTATTAGTTAGAAATACTCCAGCCAGTATAAACTTCCTCAAAGCCAATGAGGCTTCTCTAGAGCAAGGAAGGAATCTCATGGGCTTCAGAATGTGGTTTTCTGATTTAAAACAGCACTTGTTTCCTTTGATGCAATTACCTCATAAGTAATTGGCAATTTGGGGAGTGAAGAATGTGATGCAAATGTTGAACACCTGCTTCTTGTCCATGTCAATTGAGGTGATCAGGGTAATCTTTCTTACATTTAGGGAGAAAGTCTTAGAAATACATGAAGACTTTAGGAACAAATCTGTATGTCTACACAATAAAGACCTTCAATGAAATAGTGGTTCTTGAGGCCACTAACCCAGCCAGTAAGTTTTCCATTATATTTAAACTCCCTGGTGAAGCAGTAAGTGCAGATAAAGATGCTTTAAAGACACATCCCTTTGTACTAAAACCCTGGATCAGATTTCTAATGCTGATGCACATGTTCTCTACTGGCAGTTAGTGCCCCAGGGCCCTGCATCCCCAGAAAGAAGCCTGACACCCAGCATGTAAGGCTGCCCAGGACCCGGCTGTGGTGGTACATGCATATGCTGATAGAGATCCAGATGTGATAGTATTTCTGTTTGTATTGTTTTGGGGTTTTAATTTCTAATTACAAAATTATCTAGCACCAACTCCATTTCTCCCATAGGCCCTATTATTTTTGGTTTACTATTTTGCCAACTGCAAGGTTTTTTAGGAATGCCTATGATACTATAGCTAAAGTAACTGTATACTGGAGTTGAAATTTTAACTACTTACTAGAAACCTGATGTTGAACAAAACACAAATTTCTCTGGACTGCCTGACTTTTTTATTTTATATACTGGGACTACCACCTAGCTCTACAGATTGTTAAGGTTGTGTGTGTAAAGCATGTGGCATATTGTCCAGCACATAGGAGGCATTGAATAAACTATTTATTATTTATTATTGTCCAAAGACAAGCTCTGACTGTGTACCTATGGCCTGTCAGCCAGGCAGCTCAAAAGTAACCAGGCCAATGAGAATGCAGAGATTCTGACATGAACACTCAGTGATTTATCCTATAGTCTCTTCTCCAGCTCTGCCAAACCATATAAATACAGCAGTCCTTCACTGTTTCTTCCCCTGGTCTGCAGGTTAAATCCAAACTGAAGCTACACCATGAACCATTGTCTTGATTGTTACAGACAAACTGAGCTAAGTTTGGAAAAACCTAAGTTCCTGCTTATTGCAATGGTAATCAGGTTAATATCTGTTTTGTTGAGAGGCAGTCCTGGTAGCCCACGGTGGCTTTTCCAGGCATCACATTGCCAATCTGGGATAAACCATGGCCTGATCTCTCTCTCAAGAGCCCCAGCTTCAGAGTCCAGTGGCCAGGGCCTCAAGTATCCATCCCATCATCTCTGGGCCCTTCGCATTGCTTCTGGCTGCAAATACTTGGTCAAAATTGACAAATCAAAAAACTCTAGAAACTGAGAGATGTTTGAAATAGAAGGGCTTATTGAGCCTTTACAGATGGTAGTCAGTAAAAGGACTGAGTGCTAGGACAGGAAGTTTCTCCTTCACCAGCAGCAAGTTCAGTTAACATAAATAACTTTTCCACACACTCAAAAAACAGGGCACATTTATAACGGGTGTGGGTAAAATTATAATATTTCCAGAATATCTCGCCTGGCTTTAGTACATCTGCCTATCAACAGGCACTCAAGGGTGGAGAGAAGTATGGCTTAAGTACATTTGCATCATTTGTCAGGGGTGGAGAGAAGTTCATCTCCATATCAATGGGTAATTACCTGAGAAAGGAGGGCTTATCTGTACCTGAGAGGTGAGGGGGAGGGCCGGTTTTGCTTTTGCTGGAGCAGGAAAGAGAGAAGGCCTTGGACTGCAGTTTGTAAGCAATAAATACATTTTAAACTTTATTTCTCCCTTTGACTGATTTCGGTTTTAGAGGTTTTGCCCCGGGATTTCCTCTCCCCAGACTTACAACGGGTCTCAAGGAAAGAAAGTTCTTTAAATTCACATTGGCTACAGAAAAGGAAGGTGGGCTAACACAAAGCAGGGTGTAAGTCTGGGAAAAGGAAATCCCAGGGCAAAATACCTCTAAAAACCAAAATCAGTCAAAGGGAGAAATAAAGTTTAAAACCCGTTTATTGCTTACAAACTGCAGTCCAGGGCCCTCTTTCTCCTCTGCTCTGGAAGAAGCAACAGCAAGTAAACCAGCCCTCTCCCCTTAACCTTTCAGGTTCAGACACACCCTCAGTTGCCTAGGTAATTACCCATTGATATGGAGATGAACTTCTCTCCACCCCTGACAAATGATGCAAATGCCCTAAAGCCATACTTCTCTCCACCCTTGAGCACCTGTTGATAGGCAGATGTACTAAAGCCAGGCGAGATATTCTGGAAATATTACAGTTTTACTCATACAGGCAAAGGCCAGGGATAGGTGGTTATTCCATAGAGGAGTCTCAGGGATTGGTTGTTGATAGTGGTCAGACTCTGGTCACACGCAAGGGGGATGCGGTGGTTCTGGGGACCTTCTAGATGATTGTTGAACTGACTGACTTCATCCAGGAACGTGGATGAAGATGCAGCCCATAGCTACTGACATGATGACCTTCCCTTGTCTCCCTCATTCTCTGGCTTTTATATCAGTTAATTTAGGACATTTCAGAATTTTTGCCTTACTAAAAGAAACCCCAAGGGAATCCTCTCCACAGTAAATTCTTCTTCCAGAGGGAACAGGTATAAACAACTTGGCAGAAATTGAAGAGGCCTTTCATCCAGTATAGCCATCCCATATACATTTAGTCAGACTTGAGGAGAGTTTAAAAACATAGCACTGGACTGGAAGTAGAGCTCTGGATCTTCCTTCAGGGGAGCTGTCCTAAAACTCAGGAGCAAGCTGCTAGGAATGAGGCTCTGGGATTCCCCCTGAAAAACTTCTCAGACTCACCCCCTCTCTCTGCCCCCGGGGGTGCCTAGGCACTGAGCAGCTTGCTTAATGATGCACCCCTTCCCACTCAGCCCCTCTTGACCCAGTGCATCCCCTAGACTGCATCTAGTACCAAGTGTCCCTGATGGTCACTTTGCAGGGTAATGGAAGAGAAAAAGGGAGAAAGAGAAGTGGATGAGGAAAGTAGAAGAAAATAAAGATGGGAATGAGGCTCAAATACTAAGAAATGGCAAAGAACTTATTCATGCCTGGGGGTGTCACATTGTCTTGCAAATGAGTTTCAGCTCCAGGGAAGTTCGCTATAGATTCACTATGACCAAAGAAATTTACAGTAAAGGGTTCTTGGGGTGAAAAGGTTATACCCAACTTTATTTCGAAGTGGCAGGTCAGTCCCTCGGCGCTGCCACTACTCCAGCCTCTGCTCCGCTATCCTACAGCCTTCCAGCCCCGCCACCCAGTCTCCACCTAACAGTGGGTGGAACTCCTTACATTAACACAATAAGGTCTTATTGCCTAAAGGTGTGAAAGCGGTAGCAGAGCAACAGGCCAGTTACATTTAAGTTCAGTGAGGATCCTGGCCATAGGAACCCCACTTTACCCACACTCCACCCCTCCAGGATTCTCGCCTTACAATCTACACGCTTTCCATCTTCCGCAATGATCCCTGTGCAAGAAAGCTGGAGCACTTCCATTACCCTGCAAAGTAACCAGATTCCACAACAGCAGCTGAGGATAACAACTTACAGATAATAAAAATTAAGATACAAGTAACAAAAATTGTAATAATCCTCAAGCCAGAGGATTTAGCTAGGTTCAAAGCACCATGCAGATCAAGCCCAAAGCATGTCCATTCCAGCCATCATGTGGTCTCCGGTTCCCCCCTGATCCCTCAGGGCAAATACCTTGACCTTCCCCTCAGTCAAACCTTGTTCCCCAATCATCTTCCTGTGTGGGCTCAAGTGAGGTTGGCTCACTTTTTAGCAGGAAGTCTTGCAAACACACAGGCCGGACTTGTGGCTCTGTCTCTGATCTCTGCCTCTTTGGTGTTAATGGCTGGAACTGCTGCTCTGGTTTCAGCTGTTGCCATAGCTCTACTAAGATCCTATTTGACTTCCCATCTAATTTCCTTCCATCTCTCCTTCCCGTATTAAATCAACCCACATCTGGGTCCTCGTAACTTTCATGGGGCCCTGTAAATTCTTCTTGTGAGCAACAGGTCTTACTTCTTTCCGAATTCTCATGGCTTCAGCCTCTCCTAAGTCTGCTACTGCACGTGTCACCTTGCTTATGGGATGCCCTAAGTGAGGGGAAAGAATGGCCACTAGAGACCCAAAGAGGGATGCAGGAGCCGTTTGAAGTACAATATTCCTCATCCCAGTAGTGAAAATCTCTTCATCTGGGCCATAATTCTCTGGACTATACATGGCATTTCTCATGCTTAGGTCTCATAGCACATGTTGGAGCCCAGCATATGTCTGCCATCTAACAGGAGAGGATGGTAGATCACCCGGATTGGGCCACACAGCACGAAGTGCAGCCATGAGCAAATCGAGGAGGGTATGATTCCCTGGGGTCTGATGTGCATTTGTAATCGCTGCTTCAAGGCAGGCTGCACTGTCAGGGAAGACACCTTTCCCATCTCTGACCCTGACAGAACAATTCCATCCACTCCTAAGTCCCACAGATGCAGGAGCCAAGCTGATATTGACTCTGAGGGCTTCTGCCTAAATGGGGAGCCCAAATCCACCAGCGCAGCCTGAGTATAGGGGTGGACCATAGAGTGCTCCACGACATGGGGAGGGGGCGGCTCCTCTCCTTGGGGAACCTTCAGCTGCTGGGTCTTTATTTTCTTTACAACCATGGGGTGTGCTTTCAATACAGGAGGTGCCAGTGCCTCTGGCATCACCCCTTCATCTTTCTCCAGCTCCTCCATTACTGGGGCTGATGGCACCTTTCTCTCCCCTCCCCCGAGTGCCTCCTCTACTACAACCTTTACCTTTTCTAGTGTACCTTGCATCAATGCTACCTCAGTCGTCAGAAAGTCTCTTACCTTCAGCTCAATGCTTCCCAGCTGACATTCTCGGACCACCTCTGCCTGTGCTTCCCTCAGGAGTTCGTCTTTTTCCTTGATGGCCACTTCCTCCTTCAGAACACCTGGCAGCACTGCCGTCTCATTCAATGGCTCCTTGCTGCCGGCGCTCCCATGCTGCCTCTTCTCGCATCAAAGCCATCTTCCTCAGGGAATCCACAGAAGTTTGCAGCTCGCGTTCTCATGCTGAAATTTCTTGGGTCTCTTCTGTAGACCTTGTATACTGTGAGAAACAGCCAACCCCAGTCCCTGCTGCCTCACGGGCACTCTGCTACTCAAAGGGCCAGCTCTACAGCTTCAGGTGTCACCTTCACTTGCCTCCAGTCCTAGGGTGGGGCTCAGTCTTCTAGAAGGCAAGCCACCTCAGACCACATACCCATTGGGGGACAATCCACTGTCTCCCCATTCATAGGGGCAACTGGCTGAAGCACCCCTCCCATAAGTGCAGCTTGTCTTTTTCCTTGGTCAACAATGAATCCTGCCGACTACGCCAATCGTCTTGCAAATGAGATTCAGCTCCAGGCAAGATCGCTATAGATTCACTATGACCAAAGAAATTTATAGCAAAGGGTTCTTGGGGTGAAAACGTTATACCCAACTTTATTTCGAGGTGGTAGTTCAGTCCAACGGCGCTGCCACCACTCCAGCCTCCGCTCCGCCCTCCTACAGCCTTCCAGCGCCACCACCCACGCTCTGGCCGAGCACTGGGTGGAACTCCTTACATTAACACAATAATGTCTTATTGCCTAAAGGTGCGGAAGTGGTAGCATAGCAACAGGCCAGTTACATTTAAGTTCAGTGAGGATCCAGGCCATAGGAACCCCACTTTACCCACAGTCCATTCTTCGGTTCTGTGAGTCTGCTGCTGTTATGTTCCTTCAGTTTTTTTCGTGGCTCTTATACTCCACATATGAGTGAAATCACTTGATACTTGTCTTTTTCGGCTTGGTTTATTTCACTGAGCATAATACCCTCTAGCTCCATCCATGCTGTTGCAAATGGTAGGATTTGTTTTCTTCTTATGCCTGAATAATATTCCATTGTGTATATGTACCACCTCTTCTTTACCATTCATCTACTGATGGACACTTAGGTTGCTTCCATTTTGTGGTTATTGTAAATAGTGCTGCAATAAACATAGGGGTGCATCTGTCTTTTTCAAATTGGGCTGCTGCATTCTTAGGGTAATTTCCTAGGAGTGGGATTCCTGGGTCAACTGGTATTTCTATTTTGAGTTTTTTGAGGAACCTCCATATTGCTTTCCACAATGGTTGAACTAATTTGCATTCCCACCAGCACTGTAGGAGGGTTCCCGTTTCTCCACATCCTCGCCAACATTTGTTGTTGTTTGCGTTTTGGATGTTGGCCATCCTTACTGGTGTGAGGTGATATCTCATTGTGGTTTGAATCTGCATTTCTCTGATGATTAGCGATGTGGAGCATCTTTTCATGTGCCTGTTAGCCATCTGAAATTCTTCTTTGGAGAAGTGCCTATTCATGTCCTCTGCCCATTTCTTAACTGGATTATTTGCTTTTTGTTTGTTGAGGTGCGTGAGTTCTTTATATATTTTGGATGTCAACCCTTTATCAGATACGTCATTTATGAATATATTCTCCCATACTGTAGGATGTCTTTTTGTTCTACTGATGGTGTCCTTTGCTGTACAGAAGCTTTGCAGCTTGATATAGTCCCACCTGTTCATTTTTGCTTTTGTTTCCCTTGCCTGGGGAAATATGTTCATGAAGAAGTCGCTCATGTTTATGTCTAAGAGATTTTTCCCTGTGTTTTTTTCTAAGAGTTATATGATTTCATGACTTCCATTCAGGTCTTTGATCCACCTTGAGTTTACCTCTGTGTATGCGGCTAGACAGTAGTCCAGTTTCACTCTCTTACATGTAGCTGTCCAGTGTTTCCAACACCAGCTGCTGAAGAGGCTGTCATCTCCCCATTGTATATCCAAGGCTCCTTTATCAAATATTAGTTGACTGTATATGTTTGGGTTAATGTTTGGATTTTCAATTCTGTTCCACTGGTCTGTGGGTCTGTTTTTGTGCCAATACCAAGTTGTCTTAATTACTGTGGCTTTGTAGTAGAGCTTGAAGTCAGGGAGCATAATTCCCCCTGTTTCATTCCTCCTTCTCAGGATTGCTTTGACTATTCATGGTCTTTTGTGGTGCCATATGAATTTTAGAATTATTTCTTCCAGTTCATTGAAGAAAGCTGTTGGTAGTTTGATAGGGATTGCATTGAATCTGTAGATTGCTTTAGGTAGTATAGCCATTTTGACAATATTTATTCTTCCTAGCCAAGAGCATGGGATGCATTTCCATTTTTAGTGTCCTCTTTAATTTCTCTTAGGAGTGTCTTGTAGTTTTCAGAGTACAGGTCTTTCACTTCCTTCGTTAGGTTTATTCCTAGGTATTTTATTCTTTTTGATACAATTGTGAATGGAATTGTTTTTCTGATTTCTCTTTCTGTTAGTTCATTGTTAGTGTATAGGAAAGCAACAGATTTCTGTGTGTTGATTTTGTATCCTGCAACTTTGCTGAATTCAGATAGTAGTTCTAGTAGTTTTGGAATGGAATCTTTAGGGTTTTTTATGTAGAGTATCATGTCATCTGCAAATAGTGACAATTTGACTTCTTCTTTACCAGTCTGGATGCCTTGTATGTCTTTGTTTTGTCTGATGGCCATGGCTAGACCTCCAGTACTATGTTGAATAACAGTGGAGAGAGTGGGCATCCCTGTCTTGTTCCCGATCTTAGATGAAAAGCTTTCAGCTTCTCGCTGTTAAGTATGATGTTAGCTGTGGGTTTGTCATATATGGCCTTTATGATGTTCAGGTACTTGCCCTCTCTACCCATTTTGTTGAGAGTTTTAATCATGAATGGATGCTGAATTTTGTCAAATGCTTTTTCAGCATCTATGGAGATGATCATGTGGTTTTTGTTCTTCTTTTTGTTGATGTGGTGGGTGATGTTGATGGATTTTCGAATGTTGTACCATCCTTGCATCCCTGGGATGAATCCCACTTGATCATGGTGTATGATCCTCTTGATGTATTTTTGAATTCGGTTTGCTAATATTTTGTTGAGTATTTTTGCATCTACGTTCATCAGGGATATTGGTCTGTAATTTTCTCTTTTGGTGAGGTCTTTGCCAGGTTTTGGTATTAAGAGTGATGCTGGCTTCATAGAATGAGTTTGGAAGTATTCCCTCCTCTTCTATTTTTTGGAAAACTTTAAGGACAATGGGTGTTATTTCTTCTTTATATGTCGGGTAGAATTCAGAGGTGAATCCATCTGGTCCGGGGGTTTTGTTCATGGGTAGTTTTTTGATTACCGATTCAATTTCGTTGCTGTTGATTTGTCTGTTTAGTTTTTCTGTTTCTTGCTTCGTCAGTCTTGGGAGGTTGTATTTTTCTAAGTAGTTCATTTCTTCTAGTGGTCCAGCTTGTTAGCATATAGATTTTCATAATATTCTCTTTTAATTTTTTGTATTTCTGTGGCGTCCGTCGTTATTTTTCCTTTCTCATTTCTGATTGTGTTTATGTGTGTAGATTCTCTTTTTCTCTTAATGAATCTGGCTGGTGTTTATCTATTTTGTTTATTTTTTCAAAGAACCAGCTCTTGGTTTCATTGATTTTTTTCTATTGTTTTATTCTTCTCAATTTTATTTATTTCTTCTCTGATCTTTATTATGTCCCTCCTTGTGGTGACTTTGGGCCTCATTTGTTCTTCTTTTTCCAATTTCAGTAACTGTGTCTTTAGACTATTCATTTGGGAATGTTCTTCCTTCTTTGAATAGGCCTGGATTGCAATATACTTTCCTCTTAGAACTGCCTTTGCTGCGTCCCACAGAAGTTGTGGCTTTGTGTTGTTGTTGTCATTAGTCTCCATATAGTCTTTGATTTCTGTTTTGATTTGGTCGTTAACCCATTGATTAATTAGGAGAATGTTGTTAAGTCTCCATGTATTTGTGAGCCTTTTTGATTTCTTTCTAAAATTTATTTCTAGTTTTATACCTTTGTGATCTGAGAAGTTGGTTGGTAGGATTTCAATATTTTTTAATTTACTGAGGTTCTTTTTGTGGCCTAGTATGTGGTCTATTCTGGAAAATGTTCCATGTGCACTTGAGAAGAATGTGTATCCCTGTTGCTTTTGGGTGTAGAGTTCTGTAGATGTCTGTTAGGTCCATCTGTTCTAGTGTGTTGTTCAGTGCCTCTGTGTCTTTATTTATTTTCTGTCTGGTTTATCTGTCCTTTGGAGTGAGTGGTGTGTTGAAGTCTCCTAAAATGAATGCATTGCTGTCTATTTCCTCCTTTAATTCTGTTAGTATTTGTTTCAAATATGCCGGCGATCCTGTGTTGGGTGTACATATATTTATAATGGTTATGTCCTCTTGTTGGACTGACCCCTTTATCATTATGTAATGTCCTTTTTTATCTCTTGCTACTTTCTTCGTTTTGAAGTCTATTTTTTCTGATACAAGTACTGCAACACGTCCTTTTTTCTCTTTGTTGTTTGCATGAAGTACCTTTTTCCATCCCTTCACTTTTAGTCTGTGTATACCTTTGGGTTTGAGGTGAGTCTCTTGTAAGCAGCATATAGATGGGTCTTGCTTTTTTATCCATTCTGTTACTCTGTGTCTTTTGATTGGTGCATTCAATCCATTAACATTTAGGGTGATTATCGATAGATATGTACTTATTGCCATTGCTGGCTTTAGGTTGGTTACCCAAGGTTCAAGGGTTGCTTCTTTACTATCTAACAGTCTAACTTAACTTTCTTGTTAAGTTATTGTAAACAACGTCTGATGTTTCTTTCTTTCTCTCCCTTCTTATTCTTCCTCCTCCATTCTTTATATACTAGGTGTTTTATTCTTTGTCTTTAGTTAGTATTTGGATGGTCTGCTTTCTTTGCTATTATTTTATTTTCTCTGGTGACATCCTTTTAGCCTTAGGAGTGCTTCCCTCTAGAGCAGTCCCTTTAAGATATCCTGTACAGGTGGTTTATGAGAGACAAACTCTCTCAGCTTTCACTTGCCTGGAAATTTTTTAATCCCTCCGTCATATTTAAATGATAATCATGCTGGATAAAATATTCTTGGTTCAAGGCCCTTCTGTTTCATTACGTTAAATATATCATGCCATTCTCTTCTGGCCTGTAAGGTTTCTGTTGAGAAGTCTGATGATAGTGTGGAGGGTTTTCCTTCATAGGTGATCTTTTTTCTCCCTCTAGGTGCCTTTAATACTCTGTCCTTATCTTTGATCTTTGCCATTTAATTATTATGTGTCTTGGTGTTGTCTTCCTTGGGTCCCTTGTGTTGGGAGATCTGTGGGCTTCCGTGGACTGTGAGATTATTTCCTTCCCCAGCGTGGGGAAGTTTTCAGAAATTATTTCTTCAAAGACACTTTCTATCCCTTTTTCTCTCTCTTCTTCCTCTGGTACTCCTATAATGCGAATATTGTTCCGTTTCTATTGGTCACACAGTTCTTTAAATATTCTTTCATTCCTAGAGATCCTTTTATCTCTCTCTGCCTCAGCTTCTCTGTATTCCTGTTCTCTAATTTCTATTCCATTAACAGTCTCTTGCATCTCATCCAGTCTGCTGCTAAGCCCGTCAATCGCTTGTCTTATTTCTGCATGTCTTTCCTTACTTACCTCACTTCCTCCCTCAGCTCTTGCATATTTCTCTGTAGATTCATCAGTATCGTTATGACTTTTGTTCTGAATTCTTTTTCAGGAAGATTCTGCATTTCCATCTCTTTAGGTTCCCTCTCTGTTGTTGTCTGGGTCTGGGTAAGTTTTGTTTGTACCATATTCCTCTGTGTTTTCATGGCTATAGAAGTGGTCACTGGTAGGTGCCGCGTATGTCAGCTGGGCTCTTTAAGACTTTTAAAAAGAAAAAAAAAAAGAAAGAAAGAAAGAAAAGAGAAAAAGAAAAGGAAAAAAAAAAGAAAAAATGCCCACCGGGAGGAGATTCTGTGAGGATGCTGTAGGTTGGGCTGTTCCTCCACTATTCCGCAGCTGCGGCTGCGCTGCTCTGCAGGGCCATTTGTAGCTCTGACGGGCGGAAACGAATGTGAGGCTGCTGATCTATGTGCGAAGTCTCAGTACGGCTACTTTTTCCCTGTTGGCAGCCAAGGGGTCTGACATTCCCCAGGATTCCCAGCCTTCTGTGCTGAGTGTGCTGGGACGATGCTGCTCCTCCGTTGGGCCCCGTCTCTTTAAGACTGCTAAAGAAGTGCACAATTTTCTTTTTTCCTGGGGAGCTGGCTGCAAGGACCTGGGTGTGTTCCCCAGCTCAGATCCTGCTCCCTGTGTCTCTCCAATCTCTGATACACCATGCGATGTGTGTCAGTGCTCCTGGCGCAGATCACCAGGGCTGGTTATTTTGCAGGCCTGTACTTCCACTCCCTCCCCGCTGTGAATCGTCCCCTCCCACCAGTGCGCTGGGGTGGTGGAGTGCTCGGTTCCCGCCTGGTCGCGGCTCTGTATCTTCCCCGCCTCGCAGGGTGCCGAGTCCTCTCATGTGCAGATGCAGGCTAGTTGCTGTCCTGTATCTTCTGGTCTCTCTTTTAGGAATAGTTGTATTTGTTGTATTTTCATAAATATATATGGTTTTGGGAGATTTCCGCTGCCCTGCTCACACCACCATCTTCCTGGAAGTCCCCAAAACCAGTCTAATTTAAAAGTTGCATGATAAATTCAGGTGGTATTATTTCTAAATTAAATATAAGAAAATTCTGAAGTTGATTTCATCAATGTTGAATTATCTAAAATAAAGGAAATAATGTGAACAATATCTATTAAGATTACTGCCATGTTCAAGTTTTTGCTTTTATCATAAGGATTATACCAAAGGGAAAGGAAGAACCTTCTCCACTCCTTTGTGTATGAAGGACTTGTTCTGGAACTATAGACATTAAGCATTTATCAAAACAAATGTAAATATTGATCTCATGAAATCTTACGGTTCGTGGTATAAATACAATGAATGCATTGTGGGTGTGTAATAATTATCTTTTTTTGCATTTTCAATTATCCCCAACATTTAATAACTTAAAATTATATTTATTACCTCAAAGTTTCTAGGGTCAGGAATACAGGAGTGGCTTAGTTGGTTGGCTCTGATTCACGAGATTATAGTCAAGCTGTCATCTGGGGCTGGTGACTTCTGAAGGCTTACCTAGAGCTGGAGAAACTGGTTCCAAGCTTGTTCATGTGCTTGTTGACAGACCCTTGTCCCTCATCACCTAGGATTCTTCATAGGGCTATTTATTACATGGTGGCTTACTTTCCTCAGAGTAAGTAATGAGAGAGAGGGCGAGAGATAAGCCACAGTGTCTTTTATAACCTAGTCTTGAAGTAGTGGTATATGACAGACAAATCCTGGTACAGTGTGGGAGGGGCCTCCACAAAGGTACAAACACCAGGAGAAGACCATCTGGAGGCTGGCTATCACATTCTGCTCTCTGGGCCAACAATGATTCATGTCCCTCTGTGGGTAAAATTGTAATATTTCCAGAATATCTCACCTGGCTTTAATACCTCTGCATATCAATAGGCATTCAGAGGTGGAGAGAAGTATGGCTTTAGTGGATTTGCATAATTCCTCAGGGGTGGAGAGAAGTTCATCTCCATATCAATGGGTAATTACCTGGGCAATGAAGGGCTTATCTGTACCTGAGAGGTGAGGGGGAGGGCCGGTTTTGTTTCTGCTGGAGCAGAAAAGAAAGAAGGCCCAGGACTGCAGTTTGTAAGCAATAAACAGGTTTTAAACTTTATTTCTCCCTTTGACTGATTTCAGTTTTTAGAGGTATTTTGCCCCGGGATTTCCTTTCTCCATACTTACACCCTCCCTCATGTAAAGTATATTCACCCCATCCCAAGACCTCTAAAATTCTCATTCCATTATAGCATCAGCTCAAAATCCAGAGTCATGTCATGTAAATCATATACAGGGTAACATGAGGCTCCTCAAGTACAGTCCCTTGAGTACAGTTCCTCTTAACCTAAAAACCTGTGAACTAAAGAGGTAAGTTAGCTGCCCTCCATACAGCCAACACACAATGGTGGAACAGCCATAACATAAAGGCCATTAGGTATTACTATTCAAAAGGGAGGAAATGGGAGGCACACAGGGATCCTCACAGCAGCTCAAAAATCCAGCCCGACAAATGTTGGGAGTTCCTTAGGACTTAGTGCTATTCCCATCCATAGCTTTTGGCTATACCTTCTGAGCCATCCTTTCTTTTCATAAAAGTTAGTGCATGTACAGAGGTTAGTAACTTTTCAAACCTGCTGTAAAATGGTGGGGTGGGTGTAAAGGTCTCTTTTCATTTTATACTTTTTTTTATGCTTTTGAATTCTATCTGGCAATGTTTCTGCTGATACAATTCTTTAAAAAATTTTGTGAATCTCCTATAAATTTTATGAGGGCCATTCCATTAGACAAAAGTCACACCTACAAATCTCTTTGAAATAACTCCTCCCTCTTGTAATTCTGCAAAGGAGCAATGCTTTTAAGCTTCTCAGAAGCCCTATTGTTTTCTTGAGAGGCTCTGTGGGCCATGTCCTTATAAACCTTAGAAGAATTTTTATATGACTAAATGGGTACACTGAGGCAACACTTTGGATTTTTCTGAGGTCCTAACAAAGGATTTTATAGCCACACCCTCAGCTTCATCTTTAGATCATGTTCCCCTGGTAGTGCCCTGGATTTCACCTTTACTCTGAATCCATTTCTTAATTTTAACTTTTTTTGTCATGAGTAGAGGCTAGGGTGTTTGCCACTAACCAGTAAGTCCTAGTTCCTTTTGCTTAACTGTTATCCCTTTAGTTTACCTCTCTCGTTGCAACTGATCACAAAGAGCTAGAAGAAACCAGAAGCACCTTCAACACTCTAGCTGGAAATCTCCTTAGGTAGGTTTCGCAGTTTATTAGGTACATTTCTATCTGGAGACAACACTGTTGCTAAACTTTCTACCACTACATAAGGATTCTCTGTCCTCCAGTTTTCAATATGATTTTCCTCACTTTCTTTTAAACCCCAACCAGCAGCCTGCACAAAGTCCAAAATTCTAACAGTCTGGTCAAGGCTATATAGGCTTTCAGTAATACACTCTTAAAATGCTTCCAGCTACTATCCACTGCCCAGTTCTCAAGGCACTCATAGATTTTAGGTATTTGTTATGGTAGCATTGCACTTCCAGATGTTAAAATCTATATTAGTTATCTCTTGCAATATAACAAATTATTCTCAAAACTTAGCAGCTCAAGTCAACAAATATTTACTATCTCACAAAATTTCTGAGAACCAGGAATCCAGAAGCAGCTGAGTTGTTTTGGCTCAGGGTCTCTCCTGAGGTTTCAGTGAAGATGTCAGCCAGGGCTGCAGTCTTTGGAAGGCTTACAGGGTCCACTTCCAGTCTCACTCACAGGGTTGTAGGCCTCTCAGTAGGACCACTCATTACGTGGCATCTGGCTGCCCCCAGAGGGAGTGATCTATGAGAGAAAGAGTGAGGGAGAGAGAGAGTAAGGGAGATGGAAGTCACAGTGTCTTTTATAATCTAATCTTGGAAGTGATATACCACCACTCCTGCCATATTTTGTCACAGAGACCAACTCTGGAACTATGTGGGAAGGTGTGAACACCTGAAGTTGGAATTATTGCGGGTAATTTTGGAGGCTGAATTTTACAGGGTATAATATAATTAGAAAAAAAAATCCTGTTTTCCCTTCCCAGAACCAATTGAAAAGTAGATGCTATGCAAAAATTAAACAGAGAAATCAAAATATTAACTTTATTACTGATAGGAGCTAAATTAGAGGAGTGCCCTAAATATGTGGCCATAATGAGCTTTAATACTTGACCTCAGACTTAGACTCACCCACCCAATCACAGAAAGAACAGGATAATATCTTGCCTTCTCCAGATCAGCTTATCGTATAAACAGTAAAACAAAGCACTTTTTCTGTCACTTGGGGAGTTCTAAGAGAGTGCAGAGAAGCAAACTTCATCAGAGGGAGGAGTGGAAAAAGCACAGCAAGGTACCTCTGACTATAGTTCTTCCACACAGACAAGACAACAGGAAATGGAAGCACCCACCATGGATTTTTCTGGAGGGCTCAGAGAACAGTTTGTCCCTTGTGCAACACATGTACCAAAATCTGGGCTGCCTCTTCTTCATCAGCACAGAAACAGTCTCACACAATAGTTCTCAAGCTGTAGCACAGATTGCTGGGCCCCAACCCTAGAGAATTTGCATTTCTTTATGAGTTCCCAGATAATGGTGATGCAGCTGGCCTGAGAACACACTGTGAGAATCATGGTCTAACATTGGTGGAGTGCCTACAGTTCACAGGTGCTTTATACGAATCTAATTTTTCATTCAGTTTCATTAGCTTTCATGACAATGTAAGAGGTTTCATTAACCCTTACCCTGAATCAGACCGACAAAGGGACTAAGGCTCAGAAGTGAAGTGGTTTGGTCAAGTTTATATCCTGCAAGCCATCCAAAGACAATTTTCAAAACTTATCTTATTCCCAAGCCTGTCCTCTCTCGTCCACACCAGGTGCCATCAGTTACTAAGAACTGAATATTGGGAGACACCAAGGTGTAGCCTGAGACTAAACAGTTATTTTGTAGGGTTGCTCCCATGAACTCCTCTTCTCATCTTCTTGACCCATGAACTCAAGCACAATTTTCTGTATTTTCATTTGTCAACATTTATTGTACTCAAGACAATATATTGAACTTGATCTTATGTCCACGTACACACCTTAGAGACAGGTTGATATGTTTACCCTCAAAGAGAAAGATTAAGACTATCAATTTACAATGTAATAGCACTCAAAAAGTTCCATTAAAGCAGTTAGAAAACATCCGATACAACAAGCGTTTGGCTATTTGCTCTCCAGATTCACCCTCCTCCAGTGACAGAAGGCCAATCAAGATAGGACAGTGGAGCCAGATAAGGATCTCCAAGATAGATCATACCCAAAACCAAGTGGCTTCCTCTTTCCCACAAATGACAAGAACCAAATAGTGGCTTAAAATAGCAAAGATATTGATCTTTATTCAAATTAAGAGTTATTTTCTGTATACCTGAGTTCTGGGTCAAGATCCACACCCACTTCAAACACAAGCTCAATAACCACTAGATATATTGTTGTATATCATAGAGTTCCTTAAGTTGTGACTGTTGTTTCTTTCCTTAATTACCAAAATCTTATCATTAAGTATTCTTTGGAAGATAGTCAACCTACTGTCCTTTATTTCTTGGTGAGGCATTTTGGACCCATGAACTCAAGTACCTGTATATGTATAATGTACATGTATAATGAACATCTGAGAATCCACCATTCTAATTGATAAATAAAACATTTTAGCTACATTTAATGTCCTTTGTGTTTTTTATCCAAATCTCATCCTAATCCCTGAAAGTAATGAAACCATGAATGCTTTTATAACTATCTATATATGTATGACAACTAACTACATACATGTAGGTAGCTATATGTAAAAACCAATAAACAGTATTATTTTGTTTTAAGCTCTATATAGATAACATTGCCGGGGCCTGCCGGCAGGAGTCGAACAGTTCCTGAGTGGGGGCGTCAGGCTGTATATACAAGATGACAGGAGGGCAAACCGTCTGGTGCAGAATGCAGAATGCCAAGAAGCTTTATTCAGGGATGGCTTATATACACCTGAATTGCCTACAGAACAATACAGTGGGCTGGCCCAGGTGGGTGGCCTTGAGATAAGACCTCCCTACATTCCTGAGATACTTGTTCCTGGAATTTAGGAACTTTTCAAGGTTTCTTTCAGAGTCAGGCCCGGTTCAGGCCTTAGATGGAGACTAGGCACAAAAACACAATCAGTCCTGTCCTGTACTCTTGCTCCTTCTGTCCCAACTGCTCTCCACATCTCCCCCTTTTTTATTTTTTAAAATGCTTGAATGCATGGGATGACTGTGCCTGTCTTAGGTTGGTCAAGAACAGGGATGGCCTTACCTGTCATCGGGCTGAGGGTTGCATGACCCATTCCCTGTCTTAGGTTGGTCCACTCCCCTTCTTGCCTTACCTGTCACTGGCTATCCAGCCTCCTAAGCCAAAATTGGCTTGGGGGTTTGAGTGATAAGTTTTGCTTGTGGAGGCTTTCATAGATTAGCTTCAGCACTTTTTCTACCAAACGTAGTGCTGAAGGGACCAATATAAGTAGAACAGAGAGCATTAGAGTGCAGACAATGAAGGAGCTCAAGAGCTATTTTGGTAGAGGCCCAGTACAGAAGCACACCGGCATTCCTTTTCCTTCGGCTGAATAATTCTGATGAAGGCTCAGGGCAGGCGAATTCCTGGAGGTAAAATGATGGCCGAGAATCCTTTTATCATCGACCTGGACAATGATCTCCGGGCCATCCCAAACCGCTGGGTGGAGGATCGGAGGGTCTGGAACAAATGCCCAGTGTGTGTGGTTGGCTCTTGCAGTGGTCAGCAGAATGCAGAAGAGTATGAGCTTCAGCATGGCGGACCAATCTTTCTGGGAGCCACCTGGCTCCTTCTGCATCCTGTGGAAAAACACAAACATGCCCTCGTCCCCAGATTAGTACTGGATCTGGACCATTCCATTGACCCGTGAGAGGATCCTTCCACCTCACCATAGCATATGAATCTTTTGTTTTTGGATGCCAAAATCTATCCGCTGCAGACCTGCTCTGTGCATCTACAGTGAGAAAATTTAAAATAAAAAGTGCATGGTTTAAATAGTTTGCCAGAGTTTCTGGGTACAACTCCCCCTTTTTTATTTTTTGAAGCTGATGCTTCAGGGTACTGTGTGTCCTTTCCACAATACCTTGTCCTTGGGGATTGTAAGGATTACCTGTTTTGTGAAGGATTTGAAATTGCTTGCAGAAATGCTGAAATGCATGGCTGGTATAGCCAGTTCCATTGTCTGTTTTAATCTCTTTTGGCACTCCTGTAATGCCAAAGCATTTTAAGCAATGGGCTATAATGTGTTTAGTGGCTTCTCCAGTTTGTGCTGTTGCCATAATAAAGCCAGAATAGGTGTCTATAGAAATATGGACATACAAATATGAGTTCCATGGCAAATTGGAAGTTTCTATATGACCACAGTCGAGCTGCTCCTGCACTAGCAGCTCTGCCGCTTGTATTTTTTCAGCTGAAAGAGGCCACTGATCCACCCATACAGGGGTATCGCTGAGCCGTGATATTGGATCTGCATGGGGAACAGGGGGCTCAGAGGCCTCTATTAAAAATATCCTAGTCCTTGTCTTTCTCTCCGGGATACTGGTGTCTTGGTCTAGAGGCATATCAAAAGGCGGCCTGCCCAGCCCCTAAGGTGGGCTGAGGTATTGTCTGTTTGCTAAAGAGTAAATTAAGAATCCTGCTTCCCAAACTTCCTGGGTGTTAAAATACAATCTTATCTTTAAGGTGGAATCTTTGCTGCCTTTTACTATGTTGTTTACAGCTGGGTCGATGTCTGAACAGAGACTAATATAATCTGAAATTGTGCCCTTTTTTCTGAAAGGGCGAAGGGCTGCCTGGCATGCAGAATTTGCATTCTCATAGGCTAACTGTTTTACAAGGAGAAGGCCCGCATCTGTATCTCCTATCAATCTGCGAGATGTTTGCATCAAACGAGAGACAAAATCTTGAAAAGGCTCATCTGGCCCTTGCCTAATTTTAGATAAATCTTCGGATCGTGCCCCCCCCTGAGGGCAGTTTCATCCAAGCTTGCTTAGCGGCAGCATTTACTTGTGCATAGGCAGCAGGATCGAAATCTAACTGCCTGTTAAGATCACTGTAGGGCCTTTCCCCCGTAAGCATTTCAAAAGTTACTGGATGGTTTTGAGCTCTATTAATATCAGCTGTCTTTTGACATTGCTCTGCATATTCTGATCTCCACAATAGATAATCTCCTCCACTTAAACAGGCTCGTGCAATAGCTTTCCAATCAGAGGATGGGAGAGCACCAGCCGTAAAAGCCTCAAGCATAGTTTGTGTAAATGGAGCAGTGGCTCCATAGGATGAGCAGGCCATTTTCAGCTCTTTAAGTTGTTTGAATGATAAAGGCTGATGAATTCTGTGCCTCACCCCTTGCTCATCCACTTCCTCAAAGACCGGACAGGCTACAAAACCCATAGTATCTTCCCCTCTCTCTGAAGCTTGTTTCAGAGCCTTTTGCAGGGGAGAAAGCTGTTTTGGTGGTAACAGCTGTCTTTTATCTGGTCTAGGTTTTAAAGGCGAGACGGCCAAGTCTGTAAGAGGCGGCACAGAGGGATCAAGCCCCGCAACAACTGACTGAGGGGGAACTGGAGGAGTATATTTCAATGCACCTTCAGCCATGAGCTTGCTACAGGTTTTACACAAGCAAACCTCTGGCAGATCTAATTTTTCGGGCCTTTGTTCTTTAAGGTCTGCTAAAAAGCTGCGATCGCTCTCCCATTCTTCCTCATCCGCCATTTCTGATGCAGTCTCGGGTGGTGCTGAAGGAATTAGTCGACCGGCTTCAGCGTTCATGGTTTCACCCTTGCCTGCAGCTGAATCCAATCTCTGCCTCTCATGTCTAGGACCTAAACTATCTCTGATTAGAGTCCAAAGCCCAAATGCACAAGCAAAGAGCAAACGGCTATTCCCGTTTCCCATACTTATCTCTACTGTAACACTATTATTTATAGATAATGAGGTTTTATACATCCACTTTTAGCGAAGTAGGAAAGAGCTAGGAGCGCCCTTTGCCTGACTCAAAGGCCAAGGTGGCCTGAAAAAGCAGGCTGGAAGTCAGAGACTGAGAAAGAGACACTCCTCACGGATACCCAGTAGGGCTGTCGGGGTCTGAGTCCAGACACGTGGGCCTTTGAGGAGCCGCTGAAGGGTAGCCTCAGCCTGGACTCTTGCAGTTGCCCACGGCTCTCCTCAGTCCCTCGCATCCAAGGAGGTGCCGTTGAAAGGGAATCCTGGCCTCCGCTCAGCTGACGTTCCCGGCTCCCAAGGGAGACGGGGGATCCACTGAGGGAAACACAGGGGAACCTGTCGCTAGAGACTTGAGAACGGCAGCCGGGCTAGTCCCTTTTAAGTGGCTGACGAGCGCCCGATGTTGTGAGCCACAGACGGCTTTTTTTTTTTTATAAGAAAAGTAAAAGAGAAAGGCAGTGTCTGTTCCCCGGGGTAATTATGCCTTTTATTATACTCACGGACTGTTGGTCCTTTTCTTCAACTCCTGTTTTTACCACCGTCCCCGCACTTTCTTGCCTGCGTGCTATGGCAGAAGTGCTTCAGATCCTCAGCGCTGCGTCTTCTCTCTTGGTGGCTCCCTGGCGTTGCTCCCCTGTACTCAGGCCCCTGTTCGGGCGCCACTTTCTGCCGGGGCCTGCTGGCAGGAGTCGAACAGTTCCTGAGTGGGGGCGTCGGGCTGTACATACAAGATGACAGGAGGGCAAACCGTCTGGTGCAGAATGCAGAATGCCAAGAAGCTTTATTCAGGGATGGCTTATATACACCTGAATTGCCTACAGAACAATACAATGGGCTGGCCCAGGTGGGTGGCCTTGAGATAAGACCTCCCTACATTCCTGAGATACTTGTTCCTGGAATTTAGGAACTTTTCAAGGTTTCTTTCAGAGTCAGGCCCGGTTCAGGCCTTAAATGGAGACTAGGCACAAAAACACAATCAGTCCTGTCCTGTACTCTTGCTCCTTCTGTCCCAACCGCTCTCCACATAACATATTGTATATACTTCTGCAATGGGTCTCACTTAATATTATTTGAGACATATATACCCACAGTTCTAATTTACTGATTTGTAGAACTGTACCATAACTTGTCAGTTTTCTGATTGACAGCAATTTTGTTCAACTCTTTGCTTTTATAAAGAACACTCAATGGATATTTCTATAAATATCTCCTTCCATGCATGTGCAAAACTTTCTGTAGGATACATGCTCCAAATAATATTGCTGGACTAAAGGATAGGGACACATGTTACTTTTCTAGATATTGTCCAACTGCTTTTCAAAGTGGTTGTGCCAATTTCACTCCCATTAGCAGCGTTTGACAGTTCCTATTGCTCCACATTTCTGACAACTCTTGATATTGTCAGTCTTTATATTTTTTGCCAGTTCAGTGGATATAAAATGATATATTACTTTAAAATTGAATTAATTTAATTACTACAGAGGATGAGTATATTTTCAGATGTTTATTGGCAAATATGATGCCCTTTTCTGTGAATTGCTTGTTTGGATTGCTTGCCCATTTTTCTTTTGGTCTTCTTACTCTGTAAGAACCTTCAATTATGTCAACTATGTGTTGCAAATATATTTTCCCAATCTGGGTTTTTTCTTTTAATTTTGTTTTTGCTATCTTAATATATAGAAGTTTTAAATTTTGTGCAGGCAAAGTTCAGTGTTTTCCATTGACATTTTTGTCTTATCTTTATGACCTAAGAGCTAGAGAACAATTTATATCCTGCAATTTTTCTAAACACATTTAGAAAACACACAATTTTACTTTTCACATTTAGATCTTTAATCTTCCTGGAACTGACTGGTTTATTGTGTGAGGTAGGGCTCCAGTTTTATTTCTTATGTGTAGATAAGCATTTTCCTAGGAGATTTATCGAACAGGCCTTTCCTACTGATTTGTTATATCATGTCTGTCATGTCAGATGTATAGAGATATGTGGAGTCTGGTGTTGGGCTCTGTTCTGTTCCATTGTCTGTTCTCTTATTTTAGAATGATGGTAAATAAATCAAAATGATAAAGTGATCGTCCCAACTCCACCTTCTTGTTGAATTCTAACATTTTGACTCCACGTAGTTCTTTGTTCTCTCATATAAATATAGTATCAATTAGTCAAGATCTAAAAGAAGCCCTGTTATGAGTCAAACTATCTTTTAAAACTGAATAATTTTTAAAAACTGAATACTTGCACCTGTTTCACTGTTTGAGGCATTTATTAGCTAGAAGAAATATATATTTCTCTGAGGCCCTAAACATCCTCGCAACAACTGTCCTGACACTTCCTGGAACCATTTCTGTAATAGCTTTGAGAAAATGGTTTAGCCAAAATTTTGTTTTTCTAATCCCAGGGAAGACATAAACTCAGCAGTTATTGCATAGTGTTCTAAGTGATTTGCCCAAAGACCTCCCACTGAGATATCCATGAACTTGGAGCTTGGATAATTCAGTGAGGTCACCTCATGCAGGTTTATGGGCAGAGGGCCAAAGTGTCACAAAGCTGCAGTCAGATCCTCAAACAAGTATATACAGATAGCTTCTTCCTGTCCATAGCTTGAACCCCTGGTCTGTATCAATTATGAAAAACTCCAAAGAGGAGTATATCCAACCTGGCTTAATGTTTTCAGATAAAGTTTCAGATACATTTTAAGACAGACAGCTTTTACAAAAAGCCTACATCCGTATCTAATTTTCTACTGCAACAAACTTAAGTAACAAATGACCAATTTGCCCTAAAGAATTCTAAGTTAAGTATAATTTGCACCAAAATCTAGAACTGGAAAGGAACTTAAAGGTAATGTAGTTCAGTGGTGGTTTGACTATACTTTAGAATACCTGGGTGGCTTTAAAATTTTTCAATGCCCAGAATGTACATTAAATAACATTGGAATGGGAGACAAATACCAATATTTTTTAAAGCTGCTTGAGTGATTTTATTGTATAGCCAATGTTGAGAACCATTGCTTAATTCAAACTTTTAGCACATTAAGAAAATGAGACTTAGAAAAGTTAAGTGAATTTTAATCATGTTCTAAACTTACACTGTCCAATAGGGTAGAATTAAAAAGTTGAGTTCCTCAGTTGAACTAGCCACCCTTTAGGTACTCAGTACCCACATGTGGCTAGTAGCTACCATAGTGAGCAACAAAGGCAACAGAAATGTCCACCATCACAGGAAGTTCTCTTGGTCATTGCTATAACAGAAATAATTCCACACATATTTTTAAAAGTCTTTCTTTGAAGAATGGCAGAAGACCATCTTGTACCTAGCTATACACTGGGTTTTATTTCTATCTAGTCATTTTGTAACTTCAGAGGCATTTTAAACTATTATCACAGAATGATAAGCATAATAAAATGTTTTTTAAACAAGTACAACTCAACATTAACATGTACATCTGTAAAGCACTTAATAGTTCAGTAAAAGGAATAGCTTCTTGGGTAATATAGATGTGATTCAACTCCAAGAGACACCCCAATCTACCTCCATCCCCAAATCACTGGGTAATGATCTAGGAGGCCAGTTTTTTCCTTAATTGGTAAGGAGAACACATGGGAGTAGAGGGGAAGGGAAAGCCACTATTTTCCAGTGACTGGTTTACCAGTGTCAGAGCCAACTCATAGCACGTCTAGGCAGTATCTTGGCCAAGGAGAGTATCAAGGAAACGGGTAGAGGACAACCTCCTCCTTATGGTTTGAAAATAAGATGCAGTAGAAGAACTGAGCTAACTCAGGTTTTCAACCTCTATAATAAAATTTATTACAATCACTGTCTTTTTTAAAATACAGGACAGCTTTTATAACCTAAAACTTCTTAACCTCTTATAGTAAATGTGCCATGGAAAAGATGTCACAAAGCAGGTTTCAGTGCTAAAAGGATTCAAATTTACAGTGCTGGTTGTATTTTTGTCACTACAAGCATCTGGAAAAATATCAACACTTTATTAACTTTGTTTTTTCAGATGTGTTATGAAATTGAAACAATACCACTATACCAGAATACATTGTTCCTTGTCTTATGGCTTTAGTTTCCTACTCCCAAGTGCATTATATAAAGCAGTGAGAGGGCCATGCCTAGGTCCAAACAGGAAGAAGCCAGAAAGCCAATAATTCCATAGTAAGACAACTTGAGTGACTGAAGCGGGCTGGCTACTGTTCTGAGTGTTTTACATGGTTTACATCATTTAATTCTCACAACTCACAGTGAGGTGAGTGCTATTATCCTCATTTTACAGATGAAGAACCTGAGGAACCAAGAATTTATGTAATTTGCTCAAGGCCACGTAGCTAATAAGTGGTAGAATTGAACTTCCAACCCTGGCAGTCTAATTCCAGAGCCCAGTCAACATGTACGTATTTCATAACAAGGTCTTTGTGTTTTTTTTGCCGATCAAGATTAAGATTGGAAGAGACAACGGGTTGGACTGGCCCATATAGGCGAGAAAAAGGACCCCAAGGTGGCAACGTGTGTGTGTGAACACTGCAGCCTTAACCCCACATATTCCAAGACTGGTCTGTGGGGGGACCCCTCACTCCCATTTGACACTTACCTCCTCTTCTCCCTGGCGCCACACACCCTACTTGCTTTGCAAGGGCAACAATAGCAGTTGCAACAAAAACTCTTACCAGAGACCAGAAAAGAAAAAGAGGGGGCACAAAACGAAGAGCAGTCGCTGTAGGCCCCCCGGGAGTGTTTACACAATAGTCCTTAGTGTCTGGGCGCTGGACAGACACAGGGGAGTAAGGTTTCCTGGCTCGAGGCAGGGGACCAAGATGAATAGATATCAGCATTAGACTGTTATATAAAACATCACCTTAGGCCATGTTCTCCCCGTCATAATCTTTACAAATCTCAGCATGTTTCTACATTTCATCCACGAATATAAACAAGAAGTACCATTTATCCCAGTGTTCCTGGTTTCCCAGCCTGAGTGAACCAACTGATTTTCTCGCTCAGACGGCAGCATGATGTCTTAGGGGCAGCAGTGTCCTTTGGGTCTTTCACACTCACTGGGTTTCTCTGCTTGTGCTAGAGCTGATGCAACTTCCGCACGCAGCTTTGCTCGAACCCTTTGAACTTGCCCCACCCCCTGCAAAAGATTCCAATCATTTATTTAATTACAAAAAACACTTTATTATTTAGAGCCATTTTAGGTTCACAGAAAAATTGAGCAGAAAGTACAGAGCGGCCCCACATGCCCCCGGCCCCACTGCACACACAGCCTCTCCCTTTATCACGTCCCCACCCGAGCAGTCCAGTTGTCAAAGCTAATGAACATGCACTGAGACAGCATCATCCCCCAAAGCTCTCAGTTTACATTAGGAGTCACTCTTGATGTACATGTTACGAGTTTTGACAAATGTATAATGACATGTATCTGCCTCTATGGTACCATTCAGTTTATTTTTAAAGAGTATTGTGTATACTTTTCCTGAGAGGCCCCACCTGCTTTTTTGATAATTCAGGGACGGTCTTGTTTCTGGAGAGCTTGTTACTGATCCTCACTGTGAATTCACTACCGCAGCCTTTGCACTGGTCTGACAGTGAGTGAAAGCAGAGGAGGCTGGGGCTCCAAGATCATCCTCAGGCAGCCAGCCTGGGAGCCAGGATCCTGCAGTTGCCTTGGCAACAGCTGAAGATTCCTATCCTGGGCTGGGAAGCATGATGTCTCTTTATTTGTGAAAAGCCTATTTTACATTCTCAATCTGCCTGGAGCATAAATATGCCAGGAATGGGAACCCTCAGCATTGGATTTCCTTTTCCTGATTGTGAAACAGAGAGGAAAATAGCCGCAGTAGGAAATGAACAGGAGGCCCACACACATCTCATATTGGGCATTTGAGTTCAAATATTCCAACATAGCCAGAATCTAAGCTGGGTCAAAGTCTTAAGCTTGCACATGAGTTTAATTTAGATGCTGCTAATTTTTTTATATTGTTACTGAGAAAGAATTCATTGGCATTCCTCTCGTAGGGATGCTCTGTGGTATCACTTATATAACACAGTCTTGAAAGAGAATGAGTTTAATATCCTTAAGTGACTACATATTTGATTTTGTTTAATACATCTGGAGTCTTATTTAAAGAGCTCAAGCACCTTCCAAATGTGAGCCTGTTTTAGTCTAAAACATTTAGGAAGCCCGTCAGCCTTGAGTTAGCTTTCTTCTCTAATTGATGCTTCCGTTTGAGTCCGAAGACTTGCCATTTCCTTGATTGTCTCTCCTTCAAATTCCCCAGACCATCGCTTTTCCCAAAGCCCAAATGTCCATGTATCCCAGTTACATGCATGTAAATAACATTTCATCTTTCTTCCTTCCTTTGAAGAATGAAGTATGCAGTGTCTGGCAAACATCTGCCAGATTTTATTTTAGAACCAGGAGAATAACTGTATTTCCTGGAGCAACAAGATTCACATATTTCTACTCTCCTGGAACTTAAAATCATGAGGGGTGGCCACCCACCCAGTTATGTGCACCCAGGCAAGAATGGTTAGGGCAGCAGTCAGACCAAAGGGAGCATTTGGTGCTAAATAGATCCAGGGGCCTCTCCAATTCTGACATCCACAACAGGAGGTCAGACCTTCTCCTGCCCATCCTTTGGCATTAAAGGGGACAAAGCATCAAGACTAAAAAGCAGATTGTATGCTTTTTCTCCCTTTGCCTATCAGGATCCCTGACACCATGGGGAATAATGTCAGAAGTGCCCCAGCTGGCAGACATGAAGGAAATCTGTTGAAGCAGGCTAAGTGCCCAGGGAAATGATTACAGACTCTGCTTTCTGGCCTCAAAACTCTGTCCTGGTCAGAGGTAGGGAAACTTGTCACTGATTATCTTTTGGGACTCTATACATAATAGATGCGAGAAAGGATTCAATGCCATGAAAGGTCCTACTATGTTGAGGAAAGAACAGAGAAAACCTGATTCTTGCCTTTAGGGAACTTCCAAGATGGTTGTGGCATATTTGTCTCCCAATACACATGCTGTGATTGGAGTACAGGCACCAAACAAGCTCTTCAGAGGGAAGTGTGACTAATTCTAGGGAGATGGGAGAGGAAACTCAGGGAGGAAAGTCTCACAGAGGCGATATTCAAGTTAGATGTGAAGGAGGAGTAGAGACTGGCCAGGCTGAAAATAAGGGCAGGAGAGGATTCAGGCAGACTGGAAAGGCTTTGATTGCTCTGAAGCTAGGATGAAGAACTTAAATGCCTTCAGTAGATCAGGCAGAAAATAAAGTGGTGATGGTGTGTAACACATAGGGATATTAGCACTGCTTCAGGGCAATGAATTTAAATGTAGGAACATCAAACCAGTCAATCAGAATTCCTTGGTTGACAGTACAACTTGCTTCCTTGGCCATTCATACAGGAAACAGGCCCCAGGAGAAATGGGGACCCCCATTTCTAGGATATAGGTCAGCAAGAGATACCATATCTAAGCTAAAAACATCACCTCTGAATAGTGAGAATTATTCAGGCAGCCAACAGCTGATGCTGAGACTGGGAGGCACTAGCTGACTGAGAGCTCAGCTACCTTGAGAGTCCATAAAGCATAATCATGGCACACCCATCTGTATCACATGCTAACGACCAATGTTCCCAGCCCAAGCCTGAGGAGGAGAGATCCCCCATCATTTTTATCAATAAAGTTCTAATCCCCCATGGTAGCTTTTTTCATCATCTGTTTTCTTTATTAAGGCCCAAAGTACAAATTAAGAAGCTTATATTTGAGTCTTATTCCTTAAACTATATGCTGTATACTTATATTTATGTGTGAATAAATAAGACCTTGCACATATCCTTTATTAACAATATTTGAGTATAAAATATAGTATTATTAGCTATAATCACCATGCTGTACATTAGATCTCCAGAAGTTGTTACTCTTATAACTATAAGTTTGTACCCTTTGACCAATATCTCCCCATTTCCACCACCCTCAACTCCTGGTAACCACCACTTCCTTCTGTTTCTCTTGAGTTCAGCTTTTTTAGATTCCACATATAGTGCTCATCTTTCTTTGTGTGACCTATTTCCCTTAAATAATGCCCTCGTTTCATCCAAGTTGTCCCAAATGACAAGATTTACTTCTTTCTTGTGACTGAATGTTCCACTATTCATGTCATATATGTTACCATTTTAACCATTTTTAAGTGTGCAATTCAGTGACATTAAATACATTCACATTGTACAGGTATCACTACTATATATATATGTGCCACATCTTCATCCATTCATCTGTGATGGACACTTAGTTGTTTCCATGTCTTGGCTATTGTATACTTGAAATGGATAAATTCTATAAGTAAAATATGCTTCTATAAAGCTATTTTAAAAAAAGGACAGGAACTAGCTATCCCACTTGTAGCAGTCTGTGCTAAAAAACAAAAACATTAGTGGTAAGGGCTAGGGAAAATAGATAAAATCCCATTCTACAGTAAATGTCTAACTGAGGATATCTGTAAATGCTTGGCGCAGGGCTTGGCACAGGTGAACACTCTGGTGGTTGCATGTTACTATAACAGCATTAGCCACTATAAACACTGAAGGAAAATAAAATAAAAAGTATTTTTGTATGCATGTGTACTTCATATAGGTCAGGTAATCTCATATAAGTCCTATATCTTGCCTTTATTCCACTTATCATATTTTCTGCATTATTACAAGTTTTTCTTAGGCATCCCATGATGACATAGCGGACACCACATGGCTAAATGTAATTTAAACATTTCCTGATGGATATTTAGCTTTTTAAATTTTGCACTGTAAATAACTTTAATGAACATCTTTTTACTTAAGTCTTCAGGTATCCTTAGAAATGATGAAAATATAAATTAGAATCAAGAATCTGAGTGTATACACGTGTTTAGTGCCACTGTTGCATGTTGCCAGATTGCGTTCCTGAATGTTTTTGTCATTTATACTCCACTGACACTATATGAAATCCCAATTTCATTACACAAAGTGGCATTGGACTCTATTTTTTTTTTTTTATCAAAGTATCATTGATATACAATATTATGTAGGTTTCAGTTATACAACACAACAGTTCAACAGTTACCCATATTATTAAATCCTCACCCTCACTAGTGTGGTCACTATCTATCAATGTTTTAAGATGTTACAGGATTATTAACTGTATTCTCTGTGCTGTACTACTGTCCCCATGATCATCTTACACTGTGATCATGAATTATTGTGCCCCTTTATCCTCTTCCCCCCACCAACCTTCCTCAACCCCTTCCCCTCGGTAACCACTAGTCTCTTTTTGGTGTCTGAGTCTACTGCTATTTTGTTCCTTCTGTTTTGTTTGGTTTTTATACTTCAAAATTAGTGAGATCATTTAGTATTTGTCTTTTTCTGCCTGGCATATTTCACTGAGCATAATACCCTCTAGATCCATCCATGTTGTTGCAAATGGTAGGATTTCATTTCTTTTTATGGCTGAATAGTATTCCATTGTGTATATGTACCACATCTTTTCTATTCATCTACTGATGGACACTTAGGTTGCTTCCATATCTTGGCTACTGCAAATAGTTCAGCAATAAACATAGGGGTAAGTACATCTTTTCAAATCAGGGACTTTGTTTTCTTTGGGTAGATTCCTAGGAGTGAAATTACTGGGTCAAATGGTATTTCTATTTTTAGTGTTTTGAGGAACCTCCATATTGCTTTCCACTGTGGCTGGACCAATTTACATTCCCACCAACAGTGTAGGAGGATTCCCATTTCTCCAGATCCTCACCAGCCACCTGTTATTTCTTGTCTTTTGGATAGTGGCCATCCTAACTGGTGTGAGGTGGTAACTCATTGGTTTTAATTTGCATTTCCCCAGTGATTAGCGATGTGGCCCATCTTTTCATGTGCCTATTGGCCATCTATATTTCTTCCATTTCTTAATTAGGTTATTTGTTTTTTGGGTGTTGAGGTGTATGAGTTCCTTATATATTTTGAATATTAACTCCTTATCAGATGAGTCATTTATAAATATATATATTTATACTGTAGGGTACATTTTTTTTCTGCTGATGGTGTCCTTAGACTCTATTTTTATACTTTCACTAATTTGATGGGTGAAAAGTGATATTGTTTCCTTCAATTGAAGTCTCTGTGGTTGGCCACTAGTGATTCTGAACGTTTTCTGTGTGCTTAATAGACATGTATTATTTCTGTGAATTGTTGACTCATATCCTTTCTGTCTACTTATCTTTTGGGATTTTATTGTTTCTGGTAGGCTTGTGTGAATTCTCCATTAAGGACTTTAACTCTCCTTTGTTGTATTTTTCTTCCAGATTGCTTTGTTCTCTTTATTTTTACTAATAATGGGTTGAAGTTTTAAACACTTAGAATTAAAGTCCCTTAATAAAACAGATTTGTAGAAGATTCAGAGATGGACACAGAGGTGGGAGTAAATGGAAGGAGAGAACACCACATTTTTTGCCTGCTTTATAATTTAGCCTATGTGTATAGAGGTCTATGTAGAGATCTAATCACAACTGTTACCTTCATAGTCACAATTTAGCCATCATGATTCCGCAACCACTTCCTGATCCAGCTAACAACTATCAAAGCTCCAAGAGCCCTCTGGAGCTCAGGACTGACTTGGGATTAAACTGAAATTCAAGAGTTTTTGTAGCATTTTTCTTATATTACATTTTTCTCTTAAATTGTTCTGAGCTCCTAGAACCAAAAGATCAAACCACAGTTTTGTAGTATCTCTTTGATCAGTAAGCAACTTAACAAAAATATTATTACTGTCACTCTAGATCAACCTAAGAGCAGAAATGTTGGTTAATCACTAAGGGGTTTGTCGGGTCGTTATATTCAGTAAGTGTAAACTCAGAGGGTTATCATCTTTCATTATGAAACATCATACTTGCTGTATTGGTTGCTATCATAGGTAATAATTATCTACCTTAGATCTATGTTCTCTAAAAATTTCATCTTGAGAATCTTTTCCCAATAATGATTTGTTAACATAGAAGGAAAATGTTCACTTTTTAGAACCTGTGTTAGTAAATAGAAAAGATATCTGACAATGTCCTTAAATATATAGTTGTTAGGTAATAAATAATGGAAAAACTGATCTTCAAAGTTGGTACTAGCCATGTGACTTTGGGAAGGTTACTTTATTTCTGAATGTTTCCTCTTCTGTAAAGTAGAAAAATATTAAATCTTTACCCAGTTCCCTGAGTTAACTGTAAGAAATTGTAACTCATGAAGCCCATCATAAACACTCAGATATTCTTTGATTCTTTAGGCCAAGGAAATTAACTGGTAGGTCAAGTGGCTTAATGCCTTGAAGATTCTATTTAAGAAGGAGAACGTTGAAATATTACTTGCTATTTGTTGTTCATAGCACAGTGCTAGGTACTTATAACTTCTTATACCAGTGCAACACTGGCTAGTACTACCATTTCAATGATGAGGAAACTGAGGCTTAAAGAAATTATCCTGCTTTTTTTTCAGTCAGCCAGATGCTTCCCTGGGATTCATTTGTTTTTTTCACATTTAATCAATGTCTAATTTGTTGGACTTGTTATTCAGCTGCCTACATGACATACCCATTTTGATGACTAATTTTAGGCACCTCAAACAAAATGAAAACAAGTTCCTGACATTGCCCCCAAAACCTGCCCTTCCCATAATCTTCCCCACTCAGTAATGACAACTCCATCACTTTGGATGCTCAAGCCCAAAACCACAAAGTTGTCCTCAACTCCCTCAAACCCCACTCTGATCTTTCACAAGTCCTGCCAATTCCATCTTCAAAATACTTCCAGGACCTGGACCACTTCTTACATTTGCAAGCTACCTCTCTGGCCACTACCACCGCCAACGCTGAGCCAGTATTATTAAATATCCTCCTGAGTGGTTCATTTTTGCACTTGTACCTCTTTAGCAGATTTTCCCAAAGCTGCCAGAATGATCCTGCTAAAATGAAGGTCTAAACACATCATCTCTCTGTTCAAAACCTTCCAGTGGATTCCTGTGTGACTCAGAATCAGAAACAAAGCCCACGGTGGTTTCAAGGCTCCACATGATTGGGCTCTCAGTACAATGAGCACACTTGCTGTCCCTCCCATGTAGCTTGCTGCACTCCAGCCACATCAGCCTCCTTGCTGTGCCTTCACCAGCTGTAAGTCCACATTCCCCATGGCTTACTCCTTCATTCCCTCAGGCTTCTATTCAGAAGCTATCTTCTCCATAAGGGCATCCTTCACCACCCCATCCAAAATGTCAACCCTCCTAGTCAATCACATTCTCATTCCTGCTTCATTTGTTTCTTTCATACTTACCACCAATATACTTATTTATCTTGTTTGTCTCCCCTCACTAGTGTGTAAACTCCTTGGGGCTAGGGATTTGGGACTCTTGTTCTCTGCTGTATTCCCAGTGTCCAACACATAGTGGGCACAACATAAACATTTGTTGAATAAATAAATGAACTATTTTATAAAGTTATCCATATTATATAGAGATATCTGCTTTGATCCACCTGTGATGTCCTGCATATCACATGAGAGCTTTGCAGACACTTAAACTTTTCTTCATATTACCATTTATGTCTTTTAATCAGGTAGAGCAGGACTTCCTTAAAGGTCTCCACAACCCTCTCCAGCTTTCGTCTACATCTTCTTGACCAGTTCTGAGTCAGATGATAATCTCTCATCCAATCACAGGCAAAAGGGAAGGGGACCACCATGACTGTCATGGTGTACTCATGAGTTATTCCCAGGTGGTTGCTGGTATAAAATCAGGTTATCAAGGAATAGGGGATGGATTTTATGTAGGAAAATCAGTGTCTGCCAAATCCACTGAATCACAATTTCATGACTGAGATCACATTTGAACTTCAACATCCTTATGAGGAAGGGCAAGCAGGTATTCTGACCATTTCATAGAAGAGAAAACAAAGACACAGAGAGATTCCCCAGCATGCGAGGTCATGCAGGAGATCAGTGGCAAGCCCAGTGCGGTCTACCCAAGTCCTGGTTTTGGAGAAGTGGGGTGGTTTAGAGGAGTGGACCAGGAATCTGAGACCCAGAGATTTGTTTTCACTCTCCACAGAAAACTCTATGGCCTCAAGTGTTTTGATCCTGCAGGGTCTCAGTTTCTTCATCATACAATGAAAATAAAGTCCCTTTCTTGTTTCAGAACTGTGCTTGGGCTGATTAATCATTAAGACTCTCTTCTTATCTGTTGAATTCCAACTCAGACGGAGTAACAGGAGTGAGTTGTTGGACTTCGAACCCTGCAGAGCCAGAAGAGAATAATTAGATTTCTTTATAATGATTTTTTAAAATCCCTATTTGTTCTAAAAATAAATGCACAAGGATGACCTTTTTAAATCTTAGTCTGTTCCTGAGGCTTTTCCCTGTACTGCATCTCAATCTTCCTAGTTCCAGCTTTGACATTTGAGGAACACAGGTATTCCTGGGCGGGCTGTCAGTTCCTTATTTAGGTATCAAGTTCCCTGTGAATCCAGTCGGAAGCTTCCATGGCAGAGTCCTTCACAGAACCAACTGCAGAGGCCTTTGTGGCTTGAGAGTGGGAGATCCTGATGCCTCGCTGGCCAGGATCCCTGTGCAGACAGTAGCCAGACTGCATCCACCCTAAATTCTGCTGCTGGGCTTCTCACTCCCATACATAGTTCCTAATAGGTCACCTGCCTGACAGATTCAAGTTTTTCTGTGGAAGGAGTGGCTTTATGAGGGCAGTGGAAGGAAAATTATTACTTAATAATTTACCGAACATTCTATTTTAAGCTCTAGGGTTGTTTTATGCATTTCCTAACCTTCCAACTTCATAGATTTAGATATTTTCCCTTTCTGCACTGTCAGAATTAAGATTTAATAATTCTTTACTTTGGGTGTTCTACATATTATCTCATGAGATTTTATAGTTAAGAAACATTAGGTAATTTGTACAAGATTGTTAAACTGATAAAGAATGGAGGGTAAAGATTAGATCCCAGGGCTACCAGGCTGCCTTTGAAGTGTCATATTAAGTCTTATAATTTTCATACCTTCAAAATAGGCATTTATTTGTACCTTTAGTCACCATTATTAGGGTCTTGGGGTACATCACTTCTGAAAAACCTGGATAGGGAATTTTTAGTTAAAAAGAGTTACTTACACATTTTAAGCCAGGGATTGGCAAACTTTCTCTGCAAAAAGCCAGATAACAAACAGATAAGGCTTTGTGCACCAATTCATTTCTGTTGCAAAAACTCACTTCTGCTGTGGTAGTGAGAAAGCAGCCATACACAATACATAAATAATCAGCATGGCTGTGTTTCAATAAAACCTTACCGAAATAGGTAGCAGGCTGCATTTGGCCCATGGGTCATTGTTTGCCAACCTCTGACCCATGCTGTGGTGCTATTAGGACCACACAGTCTTTTACATAATGCTTTCAAAGGCATTAGTAAAAATATTTGTCTCTGATTTTCTTAGTTAAATGGAAACGTGAAATTTGTTTTACAAAATAGTCATCTTGGTACTTCAGAAAAGTCTACACATTCACCTCACTAATATATCCCACAAGCTTGACTGAAATATCATAGACTTGTGTAGACTGTTAGTGCACAGGGATATTTCAGATAATCTAGTCTAAGCATCTCATTGTACAGGTGGGAAAACAAGGAAGTTTTTCAGCCTCTCTTCTAAAAGAAGTATGAATACAATTTGGAAGACCAAGAATGGATAAGTATAGAGCTTAATGTGTGGTTGAAATACTGATACTTCTTTGCCAAAGAAAAACTACAACATATAAAATGCTGTTAAGTTCCTTTCTTACCTTAGTCATATTACAGAGTTTTTGCTCTAATGAGACATTGAAAAGGCTTTAAACAATTTCAGAAGAAGATATGGAAAGCTGCTTTATGTCCCTAGACTTGAGTGAATGTCTTTTCAGAATGTCTTTCTTCTCTGTCCTTTCCTTGCTGGCCAAGATTCACAGAGATTCTTGTTTTGATGTAGCTTCCCACAAGATACCAGTGGGCCAAGTGTCAGGGTCACAAAGAACACAGATGGCACGCTCAAATCAAGATCATTCAAAGGAGTGGAGGAAGTGCTGGGAGTCACAAGGGATAGGGCAGTCACCCAAGGGTAGGAGCAGCCAAGCTGTCACCACTCCTAGGCCCAAAAGGGATGGAGCAAACCCTAGAACCTGCAGTCACGCAAAGGAGCTCCCTTAAAAGAAGCAGTGGTATTTGGTCATAGGACACAGCCAGCCTGTCAGACAGTTGTCACTGTCTGACATGTACAGCTCATTTCCCCAAAGGCTGACGCTGCTCACCAACTCAGCCTCAGCCCCACATCAGGCACTTGGTGGCTGTTCCACAGCTTCCCTTTTCTGGGTCCCACTTTGACAAGCAAACACATGTGGCTTCTCAAGCTTTGCAAGTTCTATGGAGCTGGGACACCCAGGGCCAGCGGACCTGGCTAAAGTGAGTGCAATTTTTTTCTGATCCCCAGACTCTCCTTCCAGACCTTCACGTCCCAGCTCTTCCCACAGTCTGTGTAAGCTTGAGTTGCTGTATTAAGCCCCTTCTTCCTGTCTTCTTTGTAGTGATGCCCTTTTCCTGACTCAATTCTGGATATATAGCTCTAGGTTACCTCAAAAAGGATGTAAGATAGCTTATTAATGATGTTTAATATTGCTTATATGTCAAATAACATTTTTATACATATTGGGTTAAATAAAAATATATTATTAAAAGTATTTTAAATGAATAAATTAATAAGTGCCCTCCCCCTACTCTGCAACCATCTCCCAATCTCCTGCCAGAACTCTCCATTCCAGACTTCCTCCTGCAGACAGAGCAGGACAGCCTCCAGGGAAAAGAACTGGGTGCAGGGGAAGGAGAGGGCAGTGAAGGGGCGAAGTGGGTATTTCTGGCACAGGCCATAAAATAGTTGTTGGATCAAATTTGCAAGAAAGCTTGACAGTTTCTTAAACTTCAGCTCTAAATATGTAGGAAAATGTAATAAAGTTAAAAACCTTCTCTATGTCCTCCTTCCAAATAAAGAAATAGTCAAAGTATTCAAAATGAGTATCTATGAAAAAGTAAGAAACTAAAAAGCAACACATTTGCTGAATGTCTCCTTTGTTTTAATGGAACTGTATGACATTTAAATACATTTTATAAAAAAAGACTGTACATAGAATAATTGCCTCTATGAAACACCTGTGCTTTGCCTTTATGGAGGAGAGGGGGGAAAAATCCTGAATTTTTATAAAGAAATTTAAATTAGACACTAAAGTAAAAGAAAAAAATCTTAGCTACTTGTTCCAAGGGCAATTAAAGTAATGATTTATTCTATGGAAATTTGTAGCAGAGTTTGGTAATGCTTTATCCCTTTCTATTAGGAACCCTCTTGGGAACCAAGAGAACTCTCTAGAGCAGCACTGTTCAGTAGCAATATGATACAAGCCACAAACACACACCACATACATTTTAACGTTTTCTAGAAACCACATTTTAAAAAGTAAAAATAGGTAAACATACTTTTAATAATATATTTTTATTTAATGCAATATATATAAAAATATTATCATTCCACATATAAGTAATATTAAGCATCATTAATAACCTATCTTACATCCTTCTTTTTGTGTTAAGTCTTTAAAATCCAAGGTATATTTTACATGTAAAGCACATCTCAATTCACATTCAAGTGCTCAGTAGCTGCATATGGCTGGTGGCTGCTGTATTGGACAGGACCACTTAAGAATATGTCCTAAGGTTGGTTAAGAGTGTCTCACACACACAGGAATACAGCATAATGCAAAAGAACAGGGGTTACTTTTCACCGGTGATTCCAGTTCTGCTTTCCTCTTGGATGAGGATTCTTGCCCAGCCCCTTGTAGTAGGGCTAGGCCGAATGCTTGCTTTGGCCTATGGAATGGGAGTACCAGTGATGCTCAATCCAGTTAGCAGCTTTGAAGAGCTGGGGGGGACTTCTCCATGCTCTCTCTTCCACCATAATCGGCTGGTTGGTATGGAGGTGCCCTGACACTGAAGCCGCCTGCAGTGCTGAGCCAACACTCAGCGGACAGCTGTCCTACATGATTAGGATGGTGACTTTCGTTCTGCTATGCCCCTGCACCCCTCAAGCGGCCCCCTCAGGATTCTGATAGCAGCTCCTCATTCTTGCTCGTTCAGCCTGGGGGTGGTAACCACTCTCTGATATTGCTAGCCCTGATGTTCTGCTTTTCCTGAGCCCTGTCTGCATATTTGTAAACTGTCCCTTTATTAACCTCTTTTGAGTTACCCTATTTGTGCCATCTGTTCCCTGCTGTGATTCTGATTGATACAGTATGCTAGACTGGCCAAATGAAATGAGCTTAAAGACAGAATAAAATGAGTACGCTGAAAAAAATAATTCCTTGAATGTGTATAAATCAAAAGAGTCTAAGTTCCCTTACCAACCCCTCTTATACAAAAGATTCCTTCTTTTCCTTAGGTAAAAATATGCACTCATTGCTCATAGAGATTTGTATTTATGTTTTTAAGAAATCTGTTTAATTGAAACTTACTGGTCTTTATTCTTTCTTTAAATATGTTCCAAGCATTTACTTACAATTTATGTTTGGCAAAAATAACAACAAATCAAAATAACTAGAAATTGTGGATAAAAAGTCTGCCCTCAAGTAAGGATTATACCTACAGGCTTGAGCTCCTGCTAAGAAGCCTGAGATTTTGTGAGTCATTGTTGTGCTACTTGTTCACTGTAGAAAGATAATAAAAATACAGATAATCATAAAGAAGGTAAAAGTAACTCATCACATATGATAATGCCCATTAGTGTATGATATCCTAATTTTTAAGAATTGGATATTGATTATATGAATATAGTTTTAAAATTTGTGTTTTTGACTCAACTTTGGACTCACTTCACATCAAAAATATATTTCTATACCACACTTCTTTATAGTAACTGCTTTGTCATCATTATCCCTTTCCATTGTATTAGCTCTTTAAGTCAATGTCAGTTTTCCAATATTCAAATAATAGTATGTATGAACTTCTTGAATTTTTAAGTGTTTGGCAAAATTTCTGCAAATGAATTCTTGGAAATGAGAATGCACATTTTAGAAGAATGCATGATTTAAAAGCTTCAGATAGATTTCCAATATGCCTTCCAGAAAACAATGGGGCATTTTCTGCTCTTACTAGGAATGAAAAAGATTGCTATTCCCAGATGGATAGCTTGCCAAAACTGAGTATTATCTTTTTTTTTAAATATAATTTATTTTATTACCATTAATTTACAAATACATGTGCAATATTACGATTACTAAACTACCCCTTCATCAGGTCCCCCCCACCAACCCCATTACAGTCACTGTCCATCAGCATAGTGAGATGCTATAGAATCACTACTTGTCTTCTCTGAGTTGTACTGCCCTCCCCGTGCCCCCCAACATTAATTACATCGGCTAATCGTAATGCCCCTTTTTCCCTCTTATCCCTCCCTTCCTGCCCATGTTCCCCAGTCCCTTTCCCTTTGGTAACTATTAGTCCGTTCTTGGGTTCTGTGAGTCTGCTGCTGTTTTGTTCCTTCAGTATTTTTTCTTTGTTCTTATACACCACATATGAGTGAAATCATTTGATACTTGTCTTTTTCGGCTTGGCTTATTTCACTGAGCATAATACCCTCTAGCTCCATCCATGTTGTTGCAAATGGTAGGATTTGTTTTCTTCTTATGGCTGAAAAACAGTCCATTGTGTATATGTACCACATCTTCTTTATCCATTCATCTACTGATGGACACTTAGGTTGCTTCCATTTCTTGGCTATTGTAAATAGTGCTGCAATAAACAAAGGGGTGTATCTGTCCTTTTCAAATTGGGCTGCTGCATTCTTAGGGTAAATTCCTAGGAGTGGAATTCCTGGGTCAAATGGTATTTCTATTTTGAGCTTTTTTGAGGAACCTCCATACTGCTTTCCACAATGGTTGAACTAATTTGCAGTCCCACCAGCAGTGTAGGAGGGTTCCCTTTTCTCCACATCCTCGCCAACATTTGTTGTTGTTTGTGTTTTGGATGTTGGCCATCCTCACTGGTGTGAGGTGATATCTCATTGTGGTTTTAATCTGCATTTCTCTGATGATTAGCGATGTGGAGCATCTTTTCATGTGCCTGTTGGCCATCTGAATTTCTTCTTTGGAGAAGTGTCTATTCATGTCCTCTGCCCATTTCTTAATTGGATTATTTGCTTTCTGTTTGTTAAGGTGCATGAGTTCTTTATATATTTTGGATGTCAACCCTTTATCAGATACGTTTTTTATGAATATATTCTCCCATACTGTAGGATGTCTTTTTGTTCTACTGATGGTGTCCTTTGCTGTACAGAAGCTTTTCAGCTTGATATAGTCCCACTTGTTCATTTTTGCTTTTGTTTCCCTTGCCCGGGGAGATATGTTCATGAAGAAGTTGCTCATGTTTATGTCCAAGAGATTTTTGCCTATGTTTTTTTCTAAGAGTTTTATTGTTTCATGACTTACATTCAAGTCTTTGATCCACCTTGAGTTTACCTTTGTGTACGGGGCTAGACAGTAGTCCAGTTTCATTCTCTTACATGTAGCTGTCCAGTTTTTCCAACACCAGCTGCTGAAGAGGCTGTCATCTCCCATTGTATATCCAAGGCACTTTTATCAAATATTAATTGACTGTATATGTTTGGGTTAATGTTTGGATTTTCTATTCTGTTCCACTGGTCTGTGGGTCTGTTTTTGTGCCAATACCAAATTGTCTTGATTACTGTGGCTTTGTAGTAGAGCTTGAAGTCAGGGAGTGTAATTCCCCCTGTTTTATTCCTCCTTCTCAGGATTGATTTGGCTATTCGGGGTCTTTTGTGGTTCCATATGAATTTTAGAATTATTTGTTTGAGTTCATTGAAGAAAGCTGTTGGTAGTTTGATAGGGATTGCATTGAATCTGTAGATTGCTTTAGGTAATATAGCCATTTTGACAATATTTATTCTTCCTAGCCAAGAGCATGGGATGCATTTCCATTTTTTAGTGTCCTCTTTAATTTCTCTTAGGAGTGTCTTGTAGTTTTCAGAGTACAAGTCTTTCACTTCCTTCATTAGGTTTATTTCTAGGTATTTTATTCCTTTTGATGCAATTGTGAATGGAATTGTTTTTCTGATTTCTCTTTCTGTTAGTTCATCATTAGTGTATAGGAAAGCAACAGATTTCTGTATGTTAATTTTGTATCCTGCAACTTTGCTGAATTCAGATATTAGTTCTAGTAGTTTTGGAATGGAATCTTTAGGGTTTTTTATGTACAGTATCATGTCATCTGCAAATAGTGACAATTTGACTTCTTCTTTACCAATCTGGATGCCTTGTATGTCTTTGTTTTGTCTGATTGCTGTGGCTAGGACCTCCAGTACTATGTTGAATAACAGTGGAGAGAGTGGGCATCCCTGTCTTGTTCCCGATCTTAGATGAAAAGCTTTCAGCGTCTCGCCGTTAAGTATGATGTTAGCTGTGGGTTTGTCATATACAGCCTTTATGATGTTGAGGTACTTGCCGTCTATACCCATTTTGTTGAGAGTTTTAATCAGGAATGGATGCTGAATTTTGTCAAATGCTTTTTCAGCATCTATGGAGATGATCATGTGGTTTTTGTTCTTCTTTTTGTTGATGTGGTGGATGATGTTGATGGATTTTCGAATGTTGTACCATCCTTGCATCCCTGGGATGAATCCCACTTGATCATGGTGTATGATCCTCTTGATGTATTTTTGAATTCAATTTGCTAATATTTTGTTGAGTATTTTTGCATCTACGTTCATCAGGGATATTGGTCTGTAATTTTCTTTTTTGGTGAGGTCTTTGCCCGGTTTTGGTATTAGAGTGATGCTGGCTTCATAGAATGAGTTTGGAAGTATTCCCTCCTCTTCTATTTTTTGGAAAACTTTAAGGAGAATCGGTGTTATTTCTTCTCTATATGTCTGGTAGAATTCAGAGGTGAATCCATCAGGCCCGGGGTTTTGTTCTTGGGTAGTTTTTTGATTACCAATTCGATTTCGTCGCTGGTGATTGGTCTGTTTAGTTTTTCTGTTTCTTGCTTGGTCAGTCTTGGAAGGTTGTATTTTTCTAAGAAGTTGTCCATTTCTTCTATGTTTTCCAGCTTGTTAGCATATAGATTCTCATAATATTCTCTTATGATTCTTTGTATTTCTGTGGGGTCCGTCGTGATTTTTCCTTTCTCATTTCTGATTGTGTTTATGTGTGTAGATTCTCTTTTTCTCTTAATGAGTCTGGCTAGGGGTTTATCTATTTTGTTTATTTTTTCAAAGAACCAGCTCTTGGTTTTATTGATTTTTTCTATTGTTTTATTCTTCTCAATTTTATTTATTTCTTCTCTAATCTTTATTATGTCCCTCCTTCTGGTGACTTTGGGCCTCATTTGTTCTTCTTTTTCCAATTTCAGTAATTGTGTCTTTAGACTATTCATTTGGGAATGTTCTTCCTTCTTTAAATAGGCCTGGATTGCAATATACTTTCCTCTTAGAACTGCCTTTGCTGCGTCCCACAGAAGTTGTGGCTTTGTGTTGTTGTTGTCATTAGTCTCCATATATTCTTGGATTTCTGTTTTGAATTGTTCGTTAACCCATTGATTAATTAGGAGAGTGTTGTTAAGTCTCCATGTATTTGTGAGCCTTTTTGATTTCTTTCTAAAATTTATTTCTAGTTTTATACCTTGGTGATCTGAGAAGTTGGTTGGTAGGATTTCAATATTTTTGAAATTACTGAGGTTCTTTTTGTGGCCTAGTATGTGGTCTATTCTGGAAAATGTTCCATGTGCACTTGAGAAGAATGTGTATCCTGTTGCTTTTGGGTGTAGAGTTCTGTAGATGTCTGTTAGGTCCATCTGTTCTAGTGTGTTGTTCAGTGCCTCTGTGTCTTTACTTATTTTCTGTCTGGTTGATCTGTCCTCTGGAGTGAGTGGTGTGTTGAAGTCTCCTAAGATGAATGCATTGCTGTCTATTTTCTCCTTTAATTCTGTTAGTATTTGTCTCACATATGCTGGCGCTCCTGTGTTGGGTGCATATATATTTATAATGGTTATATCTTCTTGTTGGACTGACCCCTTAATCATTATGTAATGTCCTTCTTTATCTTTTGCTACTTTCTTCGTTTTGAAGTCTATTTTGTCTGATACAAGTACTGCAACACCTGCTTTTTTCTCTTTGTTGTTTGCATGAAATATCTTTTTCCATCCCTTCACTTTTAGTCTGTGTATATCTTTGGATTTGAAGTGAGTTTCTAGTAGGCAGCATATAGATGGGTCTTGCTTTTTTATCCATTCTGTTACTCTGTGTCTTTTGATTGGTGCATTCAGTCCATTTACATTTAGGGTGATTATTGATAGGTATGTACTTATTGCCATTGCTGGCTTTAGATTCATGGTTACCAAGGGTTCAAGGGTTGCTTCTTAACTATCTAACAATCTAACTTAACTTCCTGTTAAGTTATTGTAAACACAGTCTGATGTTTCTTTCTTTCTCTCCCTTCTTATTCCTCCTCCTCCATTCTTTCTATAATAGGTGTTTTATTCTTTGCCTTTAGTTAGTATTTGGATGGTCTGCTTCTTTGCTATGATTTTTTTTTCTCTGGTGACATCTTTTTAGCCTTAGGTGTGCTTCCATCTAGAGCAGTCCATTTAAGATATCCTGTAGTGGTGGTTTATGAGATGCAAATTCTCTTAACTTTCGTTTATCTGGAAATTGTTTAATCCCTCCATCATATTTAAATGATAATCGTGCTGGATACAATATTCTTGGTTCGAGGCCCTTCTGTTTCATAACGTTAAATATATCATGCCATTCTCTTCTGGCCTGTAAGGTTTCTGTTGAGAAGTCTGTTGATAGTCTGATGGGTTTTCCTTTGTAGGTGATCTTTTTCTCTCTCTAGCTGCCTTTAATACCCTGTCTTTATCTTTGATCTTTGCCATCTTAATTATTATGTGTCTTGGTGTTGTCTTCCTTGGGTCCCTTGTGTTGGGAGATCTATGAGCTTCGGTGGACTGCGACACTACTTCCTTCCCCAGCGAGGGAAAGTTTTCAGCAATTATTTCTTCAAAGACACTTTCTATCCCCTTTTCTCTCTCTTCTTCCTCTGGTACTCCTATAATGCGAATATTGTTCCGTTTGGATTGGTCACACAGTTCTCTTAATATTCTTTCATTCCTAGAAATCCTTTTCTCTCTCTCAGCCTCAGCTGCTCTGTACTCCTGTTCTCTGTTTTCTATTCCATTAACAGTCTCTTGCATCTCATCCATTCTGCTGTTAAGCCCGTCGATCGCTTGTCTGATTTCTGTATTGTCTTTCCTCAGTTCCCTCACTTCCTCCCTCAGCTCTTGCACATTTCTCTGTAGGTCCATCAGCATGGTTGTGACTTTTATTCTGAATTGTTTTTCAGGGAGGCTGTGCATTTCCATCCCTTCAGACTCCCTCTCTGGGGTTGTCTGGTTGATTTTAGTCTGAACCATATTCCTCTGTCTTTTCATGGCTATATAATTGGTCACTGATAGTTGCCACGTATGTCAGCTGGGCTCTTTAAGACTTTAAAAAGAGAAGTAAAAAAAAGAAAGAAAGAAAAAAAGAAAGAAAAAAAACAAAAACAAAGCAAAAAACAAAAAAAACAAAAAAAAATGCCCACCGGACATAGATTCTGTGGGAATGCTCTAGGTGGCGCTATTGTCCCACTATTCCACAGCTTTGACTGTGCCGCTCCGCAGGGCCCTTTATCGCTCTGGCAGGGGTGGGAACGAATAGGAGGCTGTTGATCTCAGTGAGAAGTGTTAAGTACGGCTACGCTTCCTCAGTCGCCAGCTAAGGCGTCTGAAACTCCCCAGGACTCCCAGCCTGCTGGGTTGAGTGTGCTGGGGCATTCCGGCTCCTCCGCTGGGCTCCTGTCTCTTTAAGACCGCTGAAGAAAGTGCGCGCTTTTTTTTTTTTCCTTCCTGGGAGCCGGCTGCAAGCACCCTGGTGCGTTCCCCACTCAGATCCTGCCCCTCTGTCTCTCCAATCTCTGCTGCACTGCGCAATGTGGGTCAGTGCTCCCCGCGCAGATCACCGGGGCTGGCTACTTCGCGCGGTGTACTTCCACTCCCTCCCTGGTCTGCCTCCTCTCCTCCTGCCGGTGCGCTGGGGTGGAGGATGGCCCGGGTCCCGCCGGGTCATGGCTCCGCATCCTACCCGCCTCTTGGGGTGCCAAGTCCTCTCGGGTGCAGCCGCACGCTGTGCGCTTTCCCGTGTATTCTCGTCTCTCTTTCAGGAATAGATGTATTTTCTGTGTTTTCGTAGATAAATATAGTGTTGGGAGGAGATTTCTGCCGCCCTGCTCACACCGCCATCTTCCCGGAAGTCTGAGTATTATCTTTGACTTTATGTCTTTGATAGGTAATTCATTTTAAGTTTGCATTGATACAGTTTCAGTGAAAGAAGAAAATGTTCCCATATTTCAGACAATCATATTTCTTCACTTATACATTCCCAGTAGGTAATTTTCCCATTTTGTTATTAGTGAATACCTAGACTTGTAAAACTCTCTGAGGGTTAATGTTTCAATGTTTTGTTAGGCTACTTTCTAATATAAACTATTTCTTATCATATCCCTACAACACTGTAGCATTGATACAAATTTTTTTTCATTAGAAATGAGGAAATGAAAGCCTCAAAGAGTTAAGTACGTTAATCAGATGAATTAGTTGTTCTTCCAAGAGGATGGGAGCTTTAGATACTACTAGTACCATAACCTAATCCCTCATCCATCTAGAGCTCCCATCCTCTTGCTACTATGATGGTTGGTGGCTAACAACTCAGAGCTGAACCCTTCTCTGGAAAATTATCCTCAGCCAAATGGAGTCTGACTTAAATGCTAGGATGGCCTGAAACCAATGTCTAACTGATGGGCAGGGAAGGCAAAGGCCCAGCCCTCTTGCCTCAAGGCCAGAAAACTCCACAGTACCATGTTTGCTCCAGATCTTCTGGTGAGGTCAGGCTGAGATGCAGCTTCATCTGAACCTTCATCTTTGCTGTCATAGCTTTCTTCCCTCATTCCTCCAGACTTCCTTCCAAGAGGACATTCTCAGTAAGTCACTTGTAAAGGAATCTTCCTCTTAGCCACTACTTCTGGAGAATGCAACCTAACATAGCTGATAAGTATGGGACATCTCATACTCAAACCCAAACAATCTAACTCCAGAATCTGCACATGCGGTCAATAGGGTGCACCACATTCCTATTAAAGACACCACCTCGGATATCAGGATGATAGCGAACACTTTCTCCTAATTTGTCATTTGCCTTTCAGCTTTATGATATCCACCACAAAGAAGTGTTAAATGTATGTAGACAAACCTATTGGTCTTTTCCATTTTGATTTCAATTTTCAATGTCATGCTTATCCATCCTGAGATTTAAGTTGTATATTACAGTACTCTAGATCTTTTCTGATTTCATTTATTAATATTTACCTTTAAATCTGTATTTATTTGGATACTTATATCACAGTCATTCTAGCACCATTCAAGTTTCCATCATTAACTCACCAATTTGAAATGCTACATTTATCACATTTACTTATATATGTTCCCTTAGAGCTTATTTTTTGGGCTTTCTATTCTTTTCTGCCAATTTCTATATTAAAGTGCCAGCTTCAGAATGTTAAAGTTTTTTAATTGAAATTTTATGGGATATTTTGCTCCATTTTTATTTCAGATAAACTTTGAACTTGGACCAGTTTAAAAATAATTAACAATTCATTGAGCTCTATACTTACACATACTTTTTGCATGTATATTTTATTCAGCAAAAATTTTACCAAAAAAATCTTTGGCATTTTATTTGGAATTTCACTGTTTATAAAACATTGGCATCTTAAAATATTGAAGCATTCCTTAAAAGCACATGCTATTTCTCTATTTATTGAAGTATTTCTATGATGCTCAGTAATACTGCATAGTTTTTATATGTTACACATAACTTAAATTTATTATTTGATTTTTATTATGGTTTATATGATTAGAAATACTGTTTTTAAATGACTATGCTAATACATAGAAGAGTTATTGATTGCTTATTTTATAAGTGGGATCTTGGTATACCTAGTGTTAATATAACTTGGCTTGTAGTTAAAATATCACTGGTAAATAATTTTCCATCTTGGGATATCCAATGCTTCACCATATATTCAGTTTACTAATAAGTGATTTTATGCTATGTTTTGAGGGCAACAGATCTCCTAGGTAGAAGGCCAGGCTCCTCTCTTCTAATTGACTGGGCATCTGCTCTGATCGTTGGTCAAACTTAAATTTTCACATGACCCTGAGTTACACCTGGATAGCTGCTTCCAATGAAGTATGATATACAACATGCCATTCTGTTCTAAGGTTCTGGAGTTCCTAGAATCATAATACTAGAATCATTAAATAAAACTAAAAAGAAGATTGCTTGTATGCCAAATACTTTACATACATTAATCTTAGTATCCATAATAACTTTTCATTCATTCAAGACTCTTTTGAACACCTACTATGTGCTCAGTTCTCAGCTTAGAGTTTACTGGTATAGAAAGATAACAGTTATACTGTGTGATAGTAGAAACAGTGTTATAAGAGTTCATAGCAGGGGTGCCTAATCTAGATCAGAATTCTCAGGGAAGTTTCAGAATGTGAGCTCAAAATGGAGAGGTGAAGAACTGGCCTTATAACAAAGGTAGTAGAAGAAAGGGAACTTTTATTCCTAGTAGAAGAGAATGTACCAGGCAACAGCACTAAATTAGCAAAAGCTGAGGATGGGATGAAGCAAGGGGAGAAGAGTAATAAGATTTCAGTTTCCCCAAGATTTCCAAATTAGTGCCCCGATCTTAAAGTGCTATTAAGAATGTGGCTGGCACAATTTGGCAAGACAAATAAGCAACAGTCGTTTCAGATCACTGGTTATGAGTATTTTCTTAAGCAGACTCTGCTTTTCTCTATATATTTGGAGGCAAGCCAGCTTCAACTGGAAATTAGTTCTCCTAAAGAGAGATCAAAATAAATGTTAGATACTGAGTTCTACTGAAATCTTCATAGGCTCATGGTCCCCAAGAGACAGTGTGCAATCAGTCAACATGCCAGAAACTTGGGCATTCGGCTCAGGATCCCTGAATCATTATTGTTCCCCACCTCAACTTTACTCAGCTAATTCTGTATTTTAAGGTTTTATTATTTAACCCCCCACTTCTGGTTCCAATTACTGATATCTCCCCTTCCCTCTAAAAGTGTACCTGAAATAAACCATGGTACAGAAATGGAATAACCAAAATGAAAAAGAGAAAGATGGGGCTGGGCTTCGAGAACCTACCAGAACCAGGGCCTTGAATTCCATTATCCAGGGTTATTTTTCCCTTATTTCCTCCATTCAGGATAGACAACCAGGTTTCTTTTTCTCTTTGGCGTGACTAAGATATGACTGCATCTTTCAAGCCTTAAATCTTACAGCTATAGTCATTTGCAGGGCACCAACTTGATCCTCTGCCTGCAATTCCAAAGTCCTCGGGAGAAAAAGGCCTGTAGCTCAGCAGCTGAGATTAGATACCTACCCCTGGTCCAGTTAACTGTATTCAGGGAAATGGGGTCCTTTTAAGAAATATAGCTGCTTCTGTGGCAACCATATGCAAGAGGAGTACAGTTCTCTGAAAAGCAAGGGCTTGGGGGCTGGACGGTGGTAAGTACAGAAGAGATAGGCAGATATTGCCACCACATTCAATATGCACACTAAGCAGCTGCTTCCATAATGGGATTTTGTCATTTGATATCCTTAAAATATCCTCTCCAACCAGTTGCCCAGAACCAAAACCATACCATTATGCCAAGGCATTCTGTCTCCTGGAAGCTTCAGTTAAAAAGCAAAATGACCTCTGTAACTTCTCTGACTTCACATTGTATTACCTCCCCCTTACTTACTGCACTCCAATCAATAGACTTCTTTCTGTTCTTCAAACTCACTCTAATAATTGCCACCTTAGGACTTTAGAATTACTGATTGCTGTAAAGTACTGTGCCTGCCAGATCTCTGCATGGCTGGCTCCATCAGGCTCAAATGTCACTTTAGAGAGTCCTTCTGTAATTATACAATTTGAGGTAGTCCTCCATCTTATTTACTGTCCTAATAGCATCATCAATATCTGAAAATTTTTGGTTCATTTGTTTTTCTTATTATCTAGAAGTTGCAAGTAATAGACTAGCCAGCTGAAAGTTGCATAAATTAGTTTATTATCTCACTTAAAAAAAAAGTGCTCAGAGGTCAGTAGTTTTGTGGCTAGTTACGTATTTCAACAACACCATCAAGAACATGGAATTGGGACTTTCTGCTCTGCCATCTTCAAAGTGTTGTTCAAATGGCCTCTCTTGGCATCAAGACAGCTGCAGAAGCTCATGCAAATACTAAAGGAGGACAAAGGATTAGGAACTTCTTGAACATCTGTGAGGGAGAAAACCTTTCCAAGAAGCTTCCAGAATACTTTCACTTAAGTTGCAATGGCCGGAAGTTGGTTATGTATCCAAACTTAGCTTCCAGGGAGTCTGAGAAAGCAAGTATCTAGCTTTTTCAGCTCCTATTCCTCGTGGAGGCAGGCTCTAATAATAGGGAGAACAATGGCCACAGGGCAGGTAAAAAGCAAGGTCTATGACATGTTATGTCTCTATGTCTTTATCTGAAGAATGCAAGTGTCACAAGAGCAGGTACCTGGCCTTATCCCATGTCAGTCTCTGAACTTACCAGTTCTGTGAGCCTACAAATTCCCTTTATTGTTTAAGCATGTTTGAGTTTCATTCCATTACTTACAGGTAAAAACCTCCTAAGTGATAACCTGACACAATCTGCTACATGAGTATAACCCAGCCAGTCTTGGGCAGCGCTCACAGACAGGGCCAGTTTATGTGCAAGGCACAGCAGGCACAGTGCCCAGAGCCTACAATGCAGGGCCCATGCAAATGGTTTCATTTTCATTTTTCTTAAATTAGAGGGCAAAAAATAATAATGAACCCAGATTAATCTTTCTTCCAATGCAGTTGTTAAAATATAATTTTTACATTTGTTTTACCAAGGCAGTGGTCCACAAATGTAAAAGTGCCCAGCGCCCTCTCATGTCATAGTGTGGTCCTGCCTTTGGGTTATAAAATTGTTACCTTGGAAAGTCATTTCAACACCCTTTGGAAGTGAGAAAGATAGTAAGGGATTTTGATAGTGGAGAGAAATAGTCATATGGGTCATAGGCTTTTTTAGAAACAGTCTTAGGGTATTCTATTCTAATGCGGAGTCCAGAAAACCCAAGGGCAAATGAGGTCTCCTGGGAACCTAGAGAATGGGAAATAATAGTAATGTGGGAATCTGGGCCATGGAAGGACAGGAAAAGAAGGGAAGAAGCTGAGAACGGACAAAAGGGCATTCATATAATTTCTGCATTTTAGCAGTGGCCTTCCTTGCAAGCTCAGCAGGGGCATTTTAGCTGGGGGATCTGACTGTTATTCTAGGATCCCAACATTTTCCCCACTTTTGAAACAAGTTCTCAGACTATGTTTCAGAAATCGGTCTGCCATCAACATCTGGGTTATATTGTTTTATATTGTGAGTTACCATGTTCTATCCCTTTCCTTATTATAATTTCAAGGTCTGCATGTGGTAAAAATAAAAGGAAAATAAAAAAGAAACGCCACCAGATTAGAGATTTCTACCTCTGCTTTTGTATTCTTGGGAGGATCTGGTTATTCAAAATAAAACAAGAAAAATGTTCTAAGAACTTAGTCACTTTAGTTTAAAATGAGTGCAGCAGTGTGCAAGATTTTGGAGAATCCAGTTCCTGTTGCTGCATGTCCTCACACAGGCTTCTTGGCCACTCTAGATTCTGCAACTGCACAGTGAGAGAGCTTGAACAGATAATCTGTAGGTTCTGTTCTAGCTCTAACATTATACTAATTTTGCAGATCATGCAGCAAGAGAGTAGTTTCATAGAACCACTGCTATGCACAGCAGCTCCCTCAACATCATCCGGCTGCAGGCAGCCCTCCTTTGGGACCAGCCCACAAATCCAGCTGTACCGTGAGAAAGGCTGCATGTGGTGATCATCTGATATCCTTACCTGGCCATTCATTATGGAAATCAGTGTGCAGCCAATGAGGCGCTGGACTACACCAGCTATAGCAGTCAAGTCTTAGGAAAAATGATCCCTCTCTCACTGCCGTCTCCCTCCTGATGCACAGTCTACCACAGCCTCTCTGCTGACCCAATATGTCCATAAAGGATGTCAGACTGAAGATCTTATGCCATATTTTACTGTTTAAAATATGATTATTTCTTCTGGAAATGGATAGTGGTGATGATCGTAGAACACTGTGAGTGTACTTAATAATGCCATTGGATTGCATGCTTAAAATGATACAATGGCAAAGAAAAGCATTGATTCAAATATCAATGATTCTTATTTTTTTAACTTTCTCAGCCCATTTACTATCAAAGTCCTTATTTTGTGTTTTTCATAGAAGTCTGGTTGGTCATATCTCCCGGGAGTGTTAGAAATGCAATGCTGGGTGTCTCCTTTGTCCTCAATATGAGTTAAGATCACGCCTCGATTTTAGTCCTTTAAGTCTTCTGAGAGTATAATTCATGGAAACTGTTAAATGAGTGTTTGATGATTTAAGTCCCACTTCTACGATGCCATCCTGACTACTCCGATCAGATCTGTTTTTTCCTAAAATTCTCTATCAGTACTTGGCTTTTAATCTTAGGCTTCCTCTTAATTTTTTGTTCTACGAGGTTAACATTTTAAATGCATAATCTTATTTCTAAAAGTAAAACAATAGATTGTCCAGAAAGCCCGTGCCCTATCCACAACAATGCTAGATTCTAGACTTCAGGAGGGTTCTGTATTTATTGAATAAATGGTTGGACTTCTGCCACAGAACCAGGACTCCTTCACCTAGAAGGACATTGAACACTGTCTTAGTTCATTTGGGCTGTGTGGATAAAATGAAGGTTCCTGTGGCCAAGATTCTCACCTAGCCCTGTTTGGCTAGGTGTGGGCAATACATTGTTACTAACTCTATATAAAGAGCTCTACCCAGTGCTTTGGACATGGTGGCACAACTGCAAGGCTGCAAGAGAGCAGAGCAGAGGCTGGAGTGGAGGCAGTGCCGAGGACAGAGACCCAGAGGCAGAGACCGGCTTGCTGCATGCAGACTCACTCTGAGTAAATGAGATTTTAGTGATTGACCTGCCACCGTGGAAATAAAGTTGGGTATAACCCTTTCACCCCAAGAATATTCTACTGTCATTTCTTTGGTCACATTGAATCCATAGTGAACTTGCCCGGGGCTGAAACCCATTGACAAGACAGGCTGCTATAACAAGGTACTATCAACTCACTGGCTTAAACAGCAAGCTTTCATTTCTCATGGTTCTGGAGGCTGGGAAGATCAGGTGAAGGGAAATTCTGGGTCTGACTAGGACTTGTTTCCTGGTTTAGAGAAAGCTATCTTCTCACTGTGTCCTTACATGGCACAAGAGGCTGGTGTGCCCTCCTGGACATTTTATATAAGGGCACTAATCCTATTCATGAGTCTCCACCCTTATGACCTAATCACCTCCCAAAGGCCTCACCTCCAAACACCACCACATGGCAGGGTTAGGATTTCAACATGTGACATTGAAAGGGACACAAACATTCAATCTACGGCAAGCACTGCTACCCTTCTGTGTGATTTAAGACAGTGGTCTGCTTTGGTTTTGCCTTTTGAGGGCTTAGCAGGCCTTCAGCTTATCAGTCTGGATGGTGAAAGTTTCATTACACTAACAATGTTTTTGAGGTGGGTGTGGGAGTTTCTTCCTCATTAGCAGAACTGAAAAGGTTTTCAGCTCCATGTTGAGAAAACAGTGCCAGAAGTTCTGAGTTTTAGGGTGTCTACAGGGTGACTAAAAAGTTAATCAGTCTGATGAGGCAGCTGGATGCCTGCTCGAGCCAAGCACTAGACTATTAATGCAAATTAAAAACAGAAGTCTATAAACTGACCCCAGCTGTACTACCTCTAGTGATTCCAAGCTGAGCTCTCAAGTATTTTGCTATTTTTAAAGTCAGTCGTTTTTCCATGCCTGCATTTTGTTTTACCATAACACAAATGCAACAAGGATTTTTCCATAAGCATTAAAAATAGATGTAATATACCCTTAGGCTTGGTCTTTCCTTTAAAATTGTTGTTGTGATAACTTCAATCTATGGGATTTTTCTTCAGCCTCCTTCATTATGTCGCAAGCATTTTTGTTCTTTGTTCTAAAAATGCTCGGGAGATAGTGGTCAAGATATTTAATCAAAGTGAATGGAATGAAGGGGTAAGCCATCCCTGTCTTTCCTGGTTGTATTATTTAGACTTAGCTTGGTTTGCTTTTAAAGTCACCTTGGTGCTAAGACATACAGGATGACAGGGACTAGGACTTAATATGGAAGCATCCATTCTATGGCAGAATAAACTAAATACAGCATACCAACCAAGAGTCCCATGGATAAATTGGAACCTAGAGGGTGCAGAAGCAATGAATGTGGAACACTTTTTTCTTTTCTTCCTTGAGATAAATAGACCACCAGTATTTGATGCAAAGAAGCTGACTGTGGCCTAAACTCTGGCCCTGGCTGAAATTACATCTTCCTGGAGAAGTTACAAAAGTGATATGTGTTCACTGCAGACAATTTGAAAGATACCAAAAATCTATCTTAAAATTTTATTTTAAATTAAAGATCACACCCAGAAATAGCCATTATGTCTATGCTCTCTGTTCAGATTACTAGTCCCTTTTAAAGCTTTTTCACAGAAAAGCGTGCAGTGCAGGTGGAGGCTAATTTAGCAGGTCCAAGAAGAATGGAGGTTGGATGGGAGTACTCCAGGGTCCAGGAAGTGTGTGACAGTGGCTCCACAGGCTCTCTGGAGCAGGCCCTGACAGTGACCTGACAGCAGAGCTGTCTCATATGCAACCTGCCTTGCTGGCCTCATCCTCCAGTCCCACACCTCACAAACCCAGGAGCCTAATTTTGTCATCTTAAGGCAGACATGATTCTCTTAGGAAAATCTTAGAAATGCCTACTTTCCCTTGTCTCCATCTCCTCCAGACCAGGCAATCTAAAACACTGGAGGAACACAGCACCCACACTCCATTCAGTAGACATTCCCTGTCCATTCAGCCAACAACTCCAACCACTGGCCAGATGTAAGGTCTCCTACAGCTCAGACTCATATAAAGATAAGACAGATCTGCCACAGCCAATACTGCAGATCTGCCACAGCCAATATTGCAAAAAAAAAAAATGTGATTCAACATAAGTTACGCTGGGAAGGGCAGAGTGACAGAACTGCTATGCCTGAAGGAACAAACCAAGACTGAGCAGTTTCACTGTGATGTGGCTCCAAGACCCGGAACTGAGAGAGGCAGTGGAGTGGTACAGCTTGAGACGTCTGCTCTGCCAAAGGGCAGCTGCGGTAGACTTCTACACTCAATGACTGAGGCACTTGGGGGTGGGAGGCTGAGTAACAGCAAGGGGTGAGAAGGAGGGGAAGGTGATGGCCAAAGAATTCCTCACCCTTCAGGGAGATAAACCCTGGGAAATGATTCTCCTAGTGACTCAGTCCTGAAGACTCCTGACATTCCCCAGATGTCTCCCTCCTCTAGCTCAGGAGAGGACTCTAGTCATCAGGGGTCCTAAAGGTCCAAGTAAGTTGCATGAGCAAGTGAGACAGATGCACATTGCTACTGTAATCTTCTCCCTCTTAACCTGCACCCAAAGCCTCATGGGGAGGCTTCTATGACTAGTTGACCAAAGAAGAAAAGACATTTAGATAATACTTCCTGATTTTCCAACACATCCCAAAAGTAGATGGCTGCAGCTCTACAGCCCTTCCCCAGGCTCTGAAGATCAGCATTTAAAGAAAATTCTCCTCCCAGTGGGCAGAACTTTGAGCAGTGCATGGGGCTGCTCATTTCATCTGAAAGGAGAGAAGGCTAGATGTACAGATCTACACTGACCATGGACAGTAGCTAATGGTTTCGATGGATAGTCAGAGTCTGAAAATGAAAGACTGGAAAATTGCTAATGAAGAGATCTGGGAAACTAATATATGATTAGATAGCATTCACACAGAGTGTGAAGATAATTTTCTGTCTCATCTCAGTGCTCTCCAAAGAGCAAGCTCAGAAGAAGAGGATTTTAATAATCATGTGGACAAGCTGGCCTATTCTATAGATGTCAGTCAGCCTCTTTCTCCAGCCAGCAGTCCTTTCCCTTGCCCAATGAGCTTTGAACCACCATAGGGGAAAAGTTATATATGAGCTCGCAACACGGATTTCCTCTCACCAAGTCCGATCTGGCCGCTGCTGCTGCTGAGTGCCCAGTCTCCCAACAGCAGAGACCAACACTGAACTTCTATTATGGCACCATTCCCTGGGGGCAGGAGTTGAGATGGGGAACCAGCTAGCCACCCGGTAGAAGATTGATTTAATTGGACCACTTCCATCATAGGAGTGACAGCACTTTGTTCTCAATGGAATAGATACCTACCCTGGATAGGGATTTCTCTATGCTGCCTACAGTGCCCTCAGGCCCACTTCTTCCAGCTACCATCAGCTCTCTTTCAGCTTCTCCAAAGTCTGGGCCAAAGGCCTGTGCAGGTCTGTGACAAAAGGTGCCAGCTGCTTCTGCAAGTCACCCAGAGCATCAAAGTTCTCGGTAAGAGACAGACGTGAATTCCAAACCCAGAGTTTGGGAGAGAATGTAATGAAGGCATGGAAGAGGTAGGGGTATTAGCAAGGGATGGAGAAGTAGCAGAACTAGCCACAGAGGATCACTTCCATGCATGAAGGGACAGAGGACGGGACTGTCCAGTGAGAGCTTGAGCTATGGAAGGAGGCCACTGACAAGAGCTGTAAATGTGGAGGAATGCAGCCATTGTTGCCTCACTATACCATATTAGGATAGGAGTAGCGGAAGTGAATAACCCAGCCCCTCTTTAACTCCCATCTCCTTGTTTTCAGCTGATGCTTCCCATTGGCAAAAAGGCCTGAGTAATACAGTTAGCAGGAGTTAGTGCACCAGACAGAGAATAGAAATGGTGCAGGGGTGTCTTGCCAATGGGTTTCGGCCTCGGGCAAGTTCACTATGGATTCAATGAGACCAAAGAATGACAATGGAACGTTCTTGGGGTGAAAGGATTTATACCCAACTTTATTCCCATGGTGGCAAGTCAATCACTAGAATTCTGTCTACTGAGAGCGAGTCTGCATGCAGCAAGCCAGTCTCTGCCTCTGGGCCTCTCTACCCCCATAGCAGTCTCAGTCTCTGTCCTTGGTGCTGCCACCACTCCAGCCTCTGCTTTGCTCTCCTGCAGCCATGCAGCCATGCCACCATGTCACCCAGAGCACACGGGGCGGAGCTCTTTATATAGAATCAGTAACAATGTATTGCCCACACATGTGTAGTGAGCTAGCCGACCAGGGCAGGTGAGAATCCTGGCCACAGGAACCTTCACTTTATCCTCAAGGGGGTATGCGCAAACAGAATAACAGCTGCATTTAGGAAAAAAGGCATTTAGAGCTCCTCATGGACTAGTGATGTATAACAATTCCTACTCAGCAATATTAATCAGAGAGTGAAAATAGGAGGGTAAATTATTTTTTAGCCAGCATCTAGCTAGAGCAGTTCACTTGTAGGGTCACTAACAAGTATCCCCACAGAGTGTCCCCCAGCTGAAGAACGTAAGTTACTGCAAACCCCATATTGATAAAATAGTTCAACTATCACCTCTTTAAGGAACCTGGAACCCAGAACACTTAAACAGATTAGTGGGAAGACAATTTAGATCAATTTTGGTCTATCTGATCTTCTGTAATTAAGGAATGAATAGGCAGTACTTCTAAATGCTAAGTACTTAAAAATTGAATTAACTTATAAGATATGAAACCATAAAGCTCCAAGAAGAAAACATAAGGAAAAAGCTCCTTGATATTAGTCTTGCCGATGATTTTTTTGGATATGACACCAAAAGCATAAGCAACAAGAACAAAAATAAACAAGTGGGACCATATCAAATAAAACTTCTGCACAGTAAAAGAAACATTCAGCAAAATGGAAAGGCAGCCTATGAAATGGGAGAAAATATTTACAAATCATGTCTGATAAGGGGTTAATATCCAAAATATATAAGGAACTCATACAACTCAATAGCAAAACACAAAACAATCTGATTTTAAAATGGGAAGAGCAATTGAATAGACATTTTTTCAAAGAAGACATACAAATGACCAACAGGTACATGAAAAGATGCTCAACATCATTAATCATCAGGGAAATGCAAATCAAAACTACAATGACATATCACCTCACACCTGTTAGGATGGCTATTCTCAAAAAAAGACAAGAAATAACAAATGCTAGCAAGGATGTAGAGAAAAGGGAATCTTTGTGCACTTCCGGTAGGACTGTAAATTGGTACAGTCACTAGAGAAAACAGTATGCAGTTACCTCAAAAAATTAAAAATAGAACTACTATATGACCCACAATCCCATTTCTGAGTATATAATTTTAGGAGATGAAATCATTACATCTAAGAGAGATCTGTACTCTCATGTTCATTGCAGCATTACTCATAATAGTGAACACGTGAAGAAGACCCAAGTGTCCATCAACAGAGGGATGGATAAAGAAGATATAGATATATATATACACATATACACAATGGAATATGATAACTCCATAAAAAAAAAAGGAAATCCTGCCATTTACAACTACATGGGTGGACTATGCTAAGTGAATGCAAACCCCATAAGGGATTATGCTAAGTGAATGAAGGCTGACAGAAAGACAAATACCATATGATCTCCTTTATATGTGAAATCTAACAACAATGAACTCATAGAACCTGAGTAGAATGGGGGTTACCAGGAGCTAAGGGGTGAGGGAAAAGGGAGAGATGTTAGTCAAACTTCTAGTTCTCAGATGAATAAATTCCAGGGATCTAGTGTACAGCATAGTGAAGTTAGCAATACTGTATTGTATACTTGAAAGTTGCTGTGAGAGTAGAGCTTTATTGCTTCCACCATTTGTACCTCCTGTCTGGATTTGTATCAGTGCCTCATGAGCCCTTAATCCTTCAGTGGTTCTAATTGTCAATGGCTCTGCTGAGTAGAGCTCTAATACCCAGGAGATCCCCCTCAAGATACCCTGAAGCCCTGGCTCCTTTTTTCTCACTCTCAATTTCATAAATGACTATTTTGAAACCTTCAGATACAGAGAGTAAGGCCAGCTCCTAAACTCCCTCTGTACTCTGCAAGAGGGTGTTCTACCATCTACCAAACACTATCTTATCTTACCTATATACAATAGTAGCCAGTGGAGGCATCCTCAAGATTCTGGAGCAATCTCTGCCTCCTCTGTCTTTTTCTTGTTCCACACATCTAATCACCTAATGACCTCTTATTTTTTCTTTAGTAGTTGCCTTTCTCCCCTACTCATGCTTATCATCCTGGTCCAAAAACTAACTAATCCTTCTTAGATGGGCCTCAGCGCCTTTTAATGGAGTTACCTGATTCTAGACTCTTTCCCTACATTCTGCCTTGTTTTCTAGGAACCAAACATTTCTAAATATTCCCTAAGGAAACTATAGTAGGTTCTTGTTAGTCTGATCTCCTCAACAATGGAATTTAAGCCACATCTTGTCTGGATAGGGCACTTTTACAACTGATGTTGCCATTCCAGTCAAGCTGATTCCTTAAAGGCCATACTCAGTCTTGCACTTTCCAGTTACTTAGAATATCCCATCCATTCCTCTAAACCCAGTCCTCTATCTCCAGGCCTTCTATGCCCCACCTTTTTCTCAGGGTTTGGATTTTAGGCCTCAATATAGGACCCAAGTAATATTTAACAATTTGGAGTGGGAAAATTGCTTTAAGTGCTTTCTCTGTGCCAGATACCATGCTAAATGCTTTACAGCTTTACATGTATTAACCAATTTAATCCAAGCAATTATATGGAGATAGATTCTATTATTAGCATTTTACAGATAAAATTAAGGCAGAAGTCAAATAACTTGCCCCAAATCATCCAGCCAATAAGAAGTGGAATGTCAGTTTGACTTTACATGGAATTTGCCTCCAGAATCCAAGATACTCTGCAGCCCTTTAGGAACAGAGGACTGACTTTTTGTGAGCTCACAATATGTTAGAACACCTATCACACAGCACATCTTAATATTTAACTACTGGTTTCTCCTAATTAGTTGATGCTATGAATCTGATGCAAACTTATGCATCAAGTATTAAACCACCCTATTTTATGAGGCATGGATTTAAAATTGTTACAGTTTCATAGAAAATCTTATAGCTGTGGTTCTTCCAACTGAAACTTTTTCTGAGCAGAAGTATATTCAGGTAGTATGAGCATTTTACCCACTGAAGAGACTACTCCAGCTTTTGTCAGTTGATGGATTGCCTACACAAATTTTTTTTTCCTTGGGACTGATTTGACTTGCTTAATTTTGTACTTGTCAAATACAATGAACATGATGAATTCTTCTGAGTTACAGATTTATCAAAAACATCTGTTAATTTACTAAAAATACACCATGGCCTGAATTGTCCCTTGCAAAAGCAGAATCTTGTTCATCTGTGAAAAGACTTCTGTCCTTTCTTAAGGGTTGTGTCCGTGACGTTGTGAAGGCTGGGACAGCATTCAGAATCAACTTACACATTGAAACAAGTCATCCTTGCCCTTCTTTCTTTTCTCCAAACAAGGGATATTTTATCTTTTGTAAAATTTAGCCTATCACTTTTGGTAAGTGCATTCCCTCCCTCTCGGTCCCATGACCCAGCAGTGTCCATTTTTGCTTTAGAATATTAGAAAACAATGATACAAAGTTTTGTTTACTGTTGGTCTGTGGTGCATTCTACACAAAGTAACAGGAAACTTTAGTAACTCAAGTGGAACGACCAGAGGAAAAGACTTGGGGAGACTACTACCCCTTTCCCATCCCTTCAAAATATAAAGGAACGTACCTAAAGTGACCAACTGTATCATTCTAGACTCAAGACAAGGTACTGCTCTTTCTCCAGCTTTCATTAGCTCAGAGAATTCAAGAGAAAACAGTATCACGGCAACATTCTAGATTCCTATTTGAAGGACAACCTCTCAAAGACAAAACATTACAATGATCATTCAGCGTGGTGCCACATTAAGCATGATGTGCAGGCAGACTTCAGGCAAGGTCATGGCAAGGAGGGAGAAGCCACTAGAAGAACTTGGCTTCCATGAATCTCTACCTCCTTAGATACTCATTAACAAATTAATGAATTCATTAATTAATAGTCATTACAATATATTAATGTATTTACACATAATATTAATATTAATTTATATGCAAGTTTTCTTCTTAATGCCTTCTTCTTTTTAGAAAAGAGGATCTGGAATTTAAATAATAGATTTAAAAGTAAACTGCTCTGAGTATTTAACATATAAATAACTTATTTTGAAGGAAATATTAAATCACAGCAGTTTTCTCTTTTCCTGTGTCTCATTATAGGCCATGCAGATTGTGACTAAATAGAAAGGTACAAGGTCAGGTGAGGGGCATAAAAAGCAGAAACGGAGACCAGGATTATGCCATGGTCACTTCATTCCAGAAGAAGCATATTTACCAGTGTGAGAGTTGACAGTCTCCCTCAGCCTACCGAAGAGAATCTTTAACTTAACAAGTAGAATACCCTACTCCCTCACCAACAAAAACTCTTTATTGCTGTACAGGGGACAAAGCCAACATACGTTAAAGGAACCATATTGCCCCAAGAATAAATACATTAATGAAACAGAGAACTCAGAGACAGACCCATCTATAAAAGGCATTTTATGTAGATTACAGATGATACCACTACTTCTCTGTGGGGGAAAAGAATGAACTGTTTAGTAGATGGTGTTGGAAACCTGGCTAACTAGATAAGTACAGATCTCAACACTACACACAAGAGATGGAGCTCAAGTGGATAAAACCAAAAGTGAAAGGTAATTCTTTAAAGTTTATCGAGGATGTAGACTCTTGACTTTGTTGCAGAACAAATCTTCTTAACTTCAAAAGCTTCAGCCATTAGGCCCCAAATTGGTGGACTTATAATTTAATTACACCAATAGGATTTTTGTTGAGCTGGGAACATCATGGACAAAGTTGACAGGCGACAAAGTAGGAAATACATGTTAGGAACATTAGAATGATTGCCTGTTGTGGGAAGTGGTTGTGGGAATAAATAAAGGGAATAAGTATAAATCAAGAGAGGAACCTGGAAGGGACCAGTTATGATAGTGCAGGATGCCTTGAGCTGGACTCTGATCCACTTGACCTTCTGCTCTGTACTTGAAGTACCACATTAATAGTATGTTGGGAGAATCTCAGGCATTTGGTGAACAAAGGCTTCTAAACAGCTAAGAGGTAAGAGATAATTAAACAGGTGTTTTCACAAGTGTTGCTATGGATCATGCTTTGGGCATTTATTGTTTCAGACACAAGTAGAGAACACACTTGGTGTTCAAGACACAAGCCTTTCAGAGAGCTCAGGCTATTGACAGACTTCTTAAAATACAACATTCTGCAGGCACATACGTCATTCCAGCCCCTACTGCCAATTTCTTTTCTGTTATGTAACTGTGCAACCAACATAAATATGTGCCAGGCACTGAACTAGGCTCTGAGGCTATACAATCCAGAAAGATACCATGTCCTTCCTTCAAGGAACTCAGTCTAGTGAGAAACAGAACAAAAACAGAAGGGTCATCCAATAGTTATATAATGTTGGCTATGTGCCAGGCTATTCTAAGTGCAGGACATTAATTATTAATCCTAATAACCCAGTGATGTAGGCATTTGTTTCCTTACCTATAAATTGGGTAAATAAGTTACAGAGAAGTTAAGTAACGTGCCTGTGGTCACAGAACCATAAAGAGGTAACGCCAAGACTCAAACCCAGGTAGACAGTCTATAGTGTCTACGCTCTTAACCACTCTACACAAAACAGTATGATAAATGCCAACATATAATTATGTGTTGGATAGGTGCTTTGCTCACAAAGAGGTCACTGTACTTGAATTTAAGTAGTGAAATGTTTCTACATAACATTCTCTGTGATTTTAAATGCTATTATTATTATTTTTTCCTTTGTTTCTTTTTTTTTACAATTTATTTCGGTACCATTATTCTACAATCACATGTGCAATATTATGATTATTAAACTACCCCCTTCATCAGGTCCCCCCAACAAACCCCATTACAGTCACTGTCCATCAGTGTAGTGAGATGCTATAGAATCACTACTTGTCTTCTCTGAGTTGTACTGCCCTCCCCGTGCCCCCTCAACATTACGTCTGCTAATCGTAATGCCCCTTTTTCCCCTCTTATACCTCCCTTCCCACCCATCTTCCCCAGTCCCTTTCCCTTTGGTAACTATTAGTCCGTTCTTGGGTTCTGTGAGTCTGCTGCTGTTTTGTTCCTTCAGTATTTTTTCTTTGTTCTTATAATCCACAGATGAGTGAAATCATTTGATACTTGTGTTTTTCGGCTTGGCTTATTTCACTGAGCATAATACCCTCTAGCTCCATCCATGTTGTTGCAAATGGTAGGATTTGTTTTCTTCTTATGGCTGAATAATATTCCGTTGTGTATATGTACCACCTCTTCTTTATCCATTCACCTACTGATGGACACTTAGGTTGCTTCCATTTCTTGGCTATTGTAAATAGTGCTGCAATAAACATAGGGGTGCATATGTCTTTTTCAAACTGGGCTGCTGCAGTCTTAGGGGTAAATTCCTAGGAGTGGAATTCCTGGGTCAAATGGTATTTCTATTTTGAGTTTTTGAGGAACCTCCATACTGCTTTCCGCAATGGTTGAACTAATTTGCATTCCCACCAGCAGTGTAGGAGGGTTTCCTTTTCTCCACATCCTCCAAATGTTTTTTCAGCATCTATGGAGATGATCATGTGGTTTTTGTTCTTCTTTTTGTTGATGTGGTGGATGATGTTGATGGATTTTTGAATGCTGTACCATCCTTGCATCCCTGGGATGAATCCCACTTGATCATGGTGTATGATCCTCTTGATGTATTTTTGAATTCGGTTTGCTAATATTTTGTTGAGTATTTTTGCGTCTACGATCATCAGTGATATTGGTCTGTAATTTTCTTTTTTGGTGAGGTCTTTACCCGGTTTTGGTATTAGAGTGATGCTGGCTTCATAGAATGAGTTTGGAAGTATTCCCTCCTCTTCTATTTTTTGGAAAACTTTAAGGAGAATAGGTGTTATTTCTTATCTATATGTCTGGTAGAATTCAGAGGTGAATCCATCAGGTGCAGTGGTTTTGTTCTTGGGTAGTTTTTTGATTACCGATTCAATTTCATTGCTGGTGATTGGTCTGTTTAGTTTTTCTGTTTCTTGCTTGGTCAGTCTTGGAAGGTTGTATTTTTCTAAGAAGTTGTCCAGCTTGTTAGCATACAGATTCTCACAATATTCTCTTATAATTCTTTGTATTTCTGTGGGGTCCGTCGTGATTTTTCCTTTCTCATTTCTGATTCTGTTTATGTGTGTAGATTCTCTTTTTCTCTTAATCAGTCTGGCTAGGGGTTTATCTATTTTGTTAATTTTTTCAAAGAACCAGCTCTTGGTTTCATTGATTTTTTCTGTTGTTTTATTCTTCTCAATTTTATTTATTTCTTCTCTGATCTTTGTTATGTCCCTCCTTCTGGTGGCTTTGGGCCTCATTTGTTCTTCTTTTTCCAATTTCAGTAATTGTGTCTTTAGACTACTCATTTGGGAATGTTCTTTCTTTAAATAGGCCTGGATTGCAATATACTTTCCTCTTAGAACTGCCTTTGCTGCGTCCCACAGAAGTTGTGGCTTTGTGTTGTTGCTGTCATTAGTCTCCATATAGTCATTGATTTCTGTTTTGATTTGATCGTTAACCCATTGATTAATTAGGAGAATGTTGTTAAGTCTCCATGTATTTGTGAGCCTTTTTGTTTTCTTTCTAAAATTTATTTCTAGTTTTATACCTTTGTGATCTGAGAAGTTGGTTGGTAGGATTTCAGTATTTTTGAATTTACTGAGGTTCTTTTTGTGGCCTGGTATGTGGTCTATTCTGGAAAATGTTCCATGTGCACTTTAGAAGAATGTGTATCCTGCTGCTTTTGGGTACAGAGTTTTGTAGATGTCTGTTAGGTCCATCTGTTCTAGTGTGTTGTTCAGTGCCTCTGTGTCTTTACTTATTTTCTGTCTGGTTGATCTGTCCTTTGGAGTGAGTGGTGTGTTCAAGTCTCGTAAAATGAATGCATTGCTGTCTATTTCCTCCTTTAATTCTGTTAGTATTTGTCTCACATATGCTGGTGCTCCTGTGTTGTGTGCATACATATTTGTAATGGTTATATCTTCTTGTTGGACTGACCCCTTTATCATTATGTAATGTCCTTATTTATCTCTTGCTACTTTCTTTGTTTTGAAGTCTATTTTGTCTGATATAAGTACTGCAACATCTGCTTTTTTCTCTTTGTTGTTTGCATGAAATATCTTTTTCCATCCCTTCACTTTTAGTCTGTGTATATCTTTGGGTTTGAGGTGAGTCTCTTGTAAGCAGCATATAGATGGTCTTGCTTTTTTATCCATTCTGTTACCCTGTGTCTTTTGATTGGTGCATTCAGTCCATTTACATTTAGGGTGATTATTGATAGATATGTACTTATTGCAATTGCTGGCTTTATATTTGTCATTACCAAAGGTTCAAGGGTTGCTTCTTTACTATCTAACAATCTAACTTAACTTTCTTGTTAAGTTATTGTAAACACCATCTGATGTTTCTTTATTTCTCTCCCTTCTTATTCTTTCTCCTCCATTCTTTATATACTAGGTGTTTTATTCTTTGTCTTTAGTTAGTATTTGGATTGTCCGCTTTCTTTGCTATGATTTTATTTTCGCTGGTGACATCTTTTTTGCCTTAGGAGTGCTTCCCTCTAGAGCAGTCTGTTTAAGATATCCTGTAGTGGTGGTTTATGAGAGGCAAACTCTCTCAACTTTCGTTTGTCTGGAAATTGTTTAATCCCTCTGTCACATTTAAATGATAGCCGTGCTGGATACAATATTCTTGGTTCGAGGCCCTTCTGCTTCATTACGTTAAATATATCATGCCATTCTCTTCTGGCCTGTAAGGTTTCTGTTGAGAAGTCTGATGATAGTCTGATGGGTTTTCCTTTGTAGGTGATCTTTTTTCTCTCTCTAGCTGCCTTTAATACCCTGTCTTTATCTTTGATCTTTGCCATTTTAATTATTATGGGTCTTGGTGGTGTCCTCCTTGGGTCCCTAATGTTGGGAGATCTGTGGGCTTCCATGGACTGTGAGACTATTTCCTTCCCCAGTGTGGGAACGTTTTCAGTAATTATTTCTTCAAAGACACTTTCTATCCCTTTTTCTCTCTCTTCTTCCTCTGGTACTCCTATAATGTGAATATTGTTCCGTTTGGATTGGTCACACAGTTCTCTTAATATTCTTTCATTCCTAGAGATCCTTTTATCTCTCTCTGCCTCATCTTCTCTTTATTCCTGTTCTCTGATTTCTATTCCATTAACAGTCTTTTGCATCTCATCCAGTCTGCTGTTAAGCCCGTCGATCGCTTGTCTGATTTCTGCATTGTCTTTCCTCACTTCCCTCACTTCCTCCCTCAGCTCTTGCACATTTCTCTGTAGATCCATCAGCATGGTTATGACTTTTGTTCTGAATTCTTTTTCAGGAAGACTGTGCATTTCCATCCCTTCAGGCTCCCTCTCTGGGGTTGTCTGGTTGATCTTAGTCTGGACCATATTCTTCTGTGTTTTCTTGGCTATAGAAGTGGTCGCTGGTAGTTGCCACGTATGTCAGCTGGGCTCTTTAGGACTTTAAAAAGAAAAAGAGAAAAAAAATGAGAAATACAGAAAGAAAAAAGAAAAAAGAAAGAGAAGAAAAAACAAAAAACAAAACAATAAACAAAAGAAAACAAAAAAAACCCGCCCACCAGGAGTAGATTCTGTGGGGATGCTGTACGTGGCGCTGTTACTCCACTATTCCGCAGCTGTGGCTGCGCCGCTCCGCAGGACCCTTTATAGCTCTGGTTGGGGTGGCAACGAATGCGAGGCTGTTGATCTTTGTGGGAAGCCTAAGTGCGGCCACCGTTTCCCAGTCACTAGCTAAGGTGTTCGAAACTCCCCAGGACTCCCAGCCTGCTGGGCTGAGTGTGCCAGGGTGGTCTGGTTCCTCTGCTGGGCTCCTGTCTCTTTAAGACCGCTGAAAAAAGCGCGCGGTTTTCTTTCCTTTTTTTTCCTTCCTGGGAGCCGGCTGCAAGCACCCTGGCATTTTCCCCACTCAGATCCTGCACCCTCTGTCTCTCCAATCTCCGCTACACCGTGTGATGTGTGTCAGCGTTCCCCACGCAGATCATCGGGGCTGGTTATTTTGCAGGGTGTACTTCCACTCCCTCCCGGCTCTGAATCCTCTCCTCCCGCTGGTGCGCTGGGGTGGGTGAGTGCTCAGGTTCCGCCGGGTCACGCTCCGTATCTTACCCGCCTCTTGGGGTGCCGAGTCCTCTTGGGTGTAGCTGCACGCTGTGCGCTTTCCTGTGTATTCTGGTCTCTCTTTTAGGAATAGTTGTATTTGCTGTATTTTCGTAGATAAATATAGTGTTGGGAGGAGATTTCTGCCGCCCTGCTCACGCTGCCATCTTCCCGGAAGTCTCTAAATGCTATTATTTTTAATCTATAAGTCAATTTGGTGAAAATTCACACCTCTACAACAGACTTTCCAATCATGAGCATCGTCTGTCTCAAGTTTTACTTTCTCTCAAAATCTTGTAAGAATTATTTTTACGTGCTTTTAAAATTTCTATTTTAAAGATTATTTTAAAACACTTTCCCTAACTGTTGCTAAGTAACTAGAAATACAATTAATTTTATTATGGTTTTTAAGGAGTAGTTAAGATTTTACTTTTGTTTTAATACTTGATATGTAGATTTGTGTTTACATACACAATCACAATCTGCAGAGGAACTGTTTCGTCCTTTCCATCTTCATTGTTTATATTTTTTGGTTAAGCTGTTTGGGAAGTTTGGTACAATGTAGAATAGAAGCAGTGATAGGCTGGCACCACTGTCTTGTTTCTGACTATAAAGCAAAGGGTTTTCTTTATTTTTATTGAAGTATAATTGACATACAATATCCTATTAGTTTCAGGTGTGTACCATAGCAATTCTGTATGTTTATACATTACAAAACGATAACCACAAAAAGTCTTGGTACCATCTGTTACCACACAAAGTTGTTACAATACTATATTCCCTATCCTGTACATTACAACTCCATGACTTATTTATTTTATAACTGGAAGTTTATACCTCTTACTATCCTTCACCTATTTTGCCCACCCCCAGTCCATCCTCCTGTCTGGCAACCAATAACTTGTTCTCTGAGGAAAGGCTTTTAAATATTTCACCATTGAATATATTTGCTATAAGTTTTTTCTAGACATCAATCTGAATAAATTCCCTTTTACTCTCAGATTGTTGACCATTAATGTTGTTATGGGCTGAATTTCATCCTTCCACCCCCAGATTCAGGTGATCAAACGCTAACTCCCAGTATCTGAGAAAGTGATTATATATAGAAATAGGGCCTTTAAAGAGGTAATTAAATTAGCATGAACCTATTGGGGTGGGCCCTACTCCAATCTGACAGAGCCTGTGGCTGCGGGGGAAAGATTGCCTGAGGACACAGTGTCTCTGAGGTCAAGCCCTCTGGAGTTTAACATCAAGAGTAAATGCACTCTGGTGTTCTCTCGGCATGCCAGTGGAGTGGCCACCTGGCCTAGTGGAGTGAGGCCCATCAGTAGGCTACAACAGGCGTGTAAGATACTCACTGCTGCTTTGTGTGTCAGTCCCTCCCAGTTCAGAGGACGGGGTTCCTCTTATCCCTGAGCTAACGGGAGGTTTGTAGCAGGAATCAGCTTTCTCTGCTCTGCCATGTTTAATTGTCACTTCTCTTATCTACTTTTCTATTATAGAAGATGGTTGATCTACATGCTGATGTCTCTAATTCTGTTTCTGTGGATCACTTTTTATTCCTTTATTGGTCAAGGGGTATGGGGGAGCTGAGATAGTAAATGTATTTAATGTCATGTTTAGTGGAAGACCCTCACATTTTAACTTCACACACCCATTCCCAATATGGCAGCCACTATCCACATGTGTCTATTTAGATTTAAGTTAAAATGAAGTAAAACTTAAAATTCAGTTCCTCCATTGCACTAGCCACATTTCAAGTGCTTGACAGTTATAGAGAGCTAGTGCTACCATCTTGGGCTGTGCAGATGGTGGGTTTTTCTTCCCACACTCAGAGCTGCCCTCATCAGGAGGTGCTAGCAGGTATGTTCAGGCAGTGGCACACTAACACTGCAGAACTGGCTGTAGTGAATAGTGAAGTGCATACACTTAGCAACCGATAGTTAATGGTGCAGGGCTGTATGTAAGCCAGCTGAGGGAAGTTCTGACACATGTAGCATTAAGAAAGAACTAGCCCTATTTCCTGGAGTGTGAGTAGCAGACAGTTTCAGCTGTCAGCTATTGGAGGATCTGCTTCAGCCTTCAAGCCCAGGTCATGCTTTTCCTGGGCTTTTTTCTTCTTGAGGTTGCCTCCAGCCAATGACTAAGCCACATAGCAGTATAAAGGGCAAGGCCATTTCTGCCCAACACTGACTCCTCTAATGGGAAGCTTTTGTTCTGGCATTTCCTGTAAGACTGGGCTTTTTAAGGTGTGTGCAATATTCTGTTCCTTCTGCCCAATCCTGCAGCTCTTTGTGCATGGGTGTTAGTTCTTGATAAACCTTTTGCACCCCTAACTCCCCCTGAGCACTTGCCTGCAGGAGAGCCGAACCTGCAGCAGCATGACACAGAGGTTCTGCAAAGTCAGCTGGGAAGGGATTCAATGAAAAGATATTGAAAACAGTCTATATAATAAGAATGATAAAGATTGTCAACCGTGAGACTATACAAGCTATCACTGAGCTCTTCACGTCACATCAGATATTAGGGAATGTCAGTTTGGTTTAGAGTTCATAAAGTAAGTTGTTTTTTTTTTTGTAGGAAGAAATGGCTAGATCTTTGTTAACTCATTAGGGCCCCTGGGGAATTAATATTACATTTTATTGCCTTGGAATCTATGTTCTAATGTCTGTTCTGTTGGTTTGGTGCACTGAGGGCATGTTATAAGCTGTTTTGTCAAAACAGATTTCTAATCCAATATGATCTGGTTTTAAGATTTGGTTATTTAAAGTCAAAATCAGTCTTCCAATGTAGATAAGCAAATGACGAAGTAATTCAAATGTATCATCCCTTAGAGGTTCAAAACCACCCTAAACATTACAAAACTAAAATATATTCAGATATTCTATATGGAATAGAAAAAAGCTAATGGATTTGAAGAAGTTGTAGAGAGTGAAGGACTGAACAGACTATGAGAAGCAGATAAATAAAACATCAGAAAATTCAGTTAAACGTTGAAGAAAATACCATTCATATTTAGACTGATTGGTCTAGAACAATATTACGACTAAATAGAAAGTTTATAGACAAGGAAGTAAAAGTAATGAAAGGAAGAAGTCTGAAGAAAAAGTTAATATTGATGTGATCAAAAGGAAACCAAAGTATAATAAAGGAGCAGCAATATTTATGATTGCTGAAAGGTGGAAACAACCCATAGGTCCATCAATGGGTGAATGGATGAACAAAGTGTGGTATGACCATATAGTGGCATATTGACCATAAAAGAATGTACATGCTACAACATGGATGTAACTTGATAACGCTATACAAAGTGAAAGAAGTGTCACAAAAGACCATATACTATTTGATCTTGTTCATATGAAAGTCCAGGATAGAGAAGTGTGTAGAGACAGACAGAAAGTAGATTAGTGGTTTCCTAGGGGTGGGAGTAGGGCTGGAGAGTGATAGTTGAAAGGTTCAGGGTTTCTTTTAGAGGTGATAAATGTTTTAAAATAAATGTGGTGATAGTTGCACAAATTTGTATACCAAAAATTACTGAATTGCATAGTTCAAATGGATGAATTGTATATGAATTATATCTCAAGGTTATCTTTTTTAAATATAAATAAGGGAAGAAAACATACTCAAATGGCAGATGAAAAATTACGAACTGTATAAACAGAATTGGAGAGAACCATGGGGTTGCATCACAAAGTTTTAATTAAATTCTTTCTGAAGTTGAGAATTTATCCCCACTTTTCTGTTTCCTTAGGCATTAGTAAATTGTTCTTATCTTTGGATTTCCATGGAAATATTTGCTTTTTCTGCATATCCTCAGAGCAGTGTGTTAAGTTGAATAATGCCTTCAAAGATATCAGGTCCTAATCCCTGGAATCTGTGAATATTACCTTCCACAGAAAAATGACTACGTAGATGGGATAAACTAAGGATGCTGACATGGGAGATTATCACGGATCATCCAGGTGGGTTCTAAAAGCCATCACAATTATCCTTGCAAAAGGGAAGCAGAGATTAAGTACAGATGAGGAGAAAGCAATGTGACCTCAGAGGCAAAGACTGGAGTGATGTGGCTACTAGCCAAGGAATGAACAACGAAGAGAAGCTGGACACAGCCAAGGAATGCTGGAGGAGCCGAGGAAGGAATTCTCCCTTGGGACCTCCAGCAGGAACCAGCCCTGCCAACACTTTGATTTTTAGTTCCATTAGACTCAGGACTTCCAGCTTGCAGAACTGTAAGAGAATAAGTTTATGTATTAAGTCATTAACTTTGTGGCAGTTTGTTACAGTGGCAATAAGAAACTAAGGCAGTTAGCAGTGCTGTACTGTGTCTAAGATTAAATGATCTTGGGGAGGTACTGAGAGAGATATATCTTATTTACATATATTTGGGGCTTGAATATTTGGTTGCTTGTGAGGTCTAGTTACCTTTCTCTGGTATATTGTTATAACACTTTAAGTGGTGATTCTCCATTTTAAATGTCTTACCTTGCTTTAATACTCCAAGAACCAAAATCCTATTTGGAAGAGGTGAGTTATCTGTTTTGGGACAAGTCCTTGCTTCCCTAAACAGGAGTATAGATTTCTGGGTGTCAAAGGATCCTTAGTCACCTAGTGGTTAGTTCATCTTTATTCCACAGCTGAGTAACCAGATACCTGGAAGGAACAGGTGACCTACCAAAGCTCATATGTTTAAGTAGTGGCAAATGTGCATTATGACTGCCATGCCATTGATCTTTAAAAACTAGACATATGGGACTTTAACTTGTTGGAGAGAGAACAAGTTTAAACTGACGTGGACAGGTTTTAGACTTAGTTTTCTAGTGCCATTAGTTAGCCATTACAGCTAGCATCCCTCTAGGAGCAGAAAAATCCTACTCTTAATTCAAACCTCCAACGTCATTCTGACCTCTTCCATTTATGAATTAAGTTCTGTTAGCTTCATATGGGGCCTCCCAGTCTGATGAGGATCATCTTTTAGGATGGTGGAACTTTGTTTAGGAAGCACAGAGCTGACTGGGTAACTCAGAGTTTAGGGATCAAGATAACTACTTAGAACAAAAAAGGCAGGGCTCAGAAGAGAAGTTTAAGGTCACAGATTGTTGGAGGCAGAAGTGAGCAAAGTGCCTGATGAACTCTGCAGAATTCAGTGTTTGGACACCTATTTTTGAGAAAACGCAGTGTTCATGGTTTATTCTAATGAAAGATTCTATCCCTCAGCTATTAAGGAATAATATATTCAGTCAGAGCAAGAATGAAGCAAGATAAGCACTCCCTACCTTAAAGGTCGGGGGGGATGGGGAAAAGACAATAAGCTAATTAAAAAATGAGTATTACAAGTGCTCATATCCTTTGCATCAGTAACTTCATTTCTAGGAGTCCTTAGGATAATGAGATGTGAACAGTTTTATAAGCAAACATTCACTGCAATACTTATAATATCTAATAGTGGATTTGTTAATAGAACATTTATACAATAGAGCTTTATATAGCCATGAAATATTTATGACGTTTCATGATATGAAGTTTATATGTTGAATGTAAATGATACAAAACTAGTAAAGACAGTGTTCTTCCAAAAGTTATTATATATATCAAACAACAAAAAAGAAGATGGAAATAGCCACTAATATGTTGGTTTTTCTGGATGGAAGAATTTGGGAGACCAAGTTGCAAATACGCATTTTTGCTTTTGTTTCCTACAAATGACACTTTAACCTAAAGTTTTCCTTTAAATCTCCTTGTTTTTGACAAGTAACAGTGATGGCCTCTTTCCTCCAAACCTGTGTAGTAATGCAGTTGCCTCATGAATTTATACATACTTTCTTATGCATCTGGAAGAGAGGGTCATTCTTTTTATTGAGAATAAAGGCAGGCTACATGAATAAGATCATATCTTATTCAAGACTGCAGTCTGTTATTTGGCATATGGTGGGGCAGGATGAATGAATGTATTCCCTGTATTCTTTTTAAAACCATGTATTGGGGTGATTAATGCTATTGCTACCAATTATCAGCTAAAACTGCAGCTTAATGTTAAGGGGTAGTTTATTTTCTGTTCATACAAACATAAACAAGTTAGCCTTTTCCTCTGCCCAAGGTGGACACTTAACATCCTAGATTAACACCTAGTTGGAAAAATGTGCTCCATATGGAGTTCGGAAGCTTCAGGTTTTGTTTTTTAGTTTAAGGATTTTTTTTTCCCCAAAAGGCAGCATGATTCTTTTAATACATCAAATAAGGTTTTCCTTGGTGCCCATCATAGTGAATGTGCATATGGTGTGGAATAGGGTGAATAATATGGAGCAGTCTTTGGAACTTTTTCTTGAAGAAATTCTTCTTCCTGTTTTGAGCCCAATTACTCATTCCAAGAGGTAGCATGAACCATGTTTCATCTAATGACCTTCCATTCAGGATTCTTTTTCTCCAAGGTTAGCTTTTAAAGGAAAGGCAGAAGCCAACTGCTCCTGAGTAGTCATCTTCCCCTGCTTAGAAACTGACAGGCCTCTCAAGAGTCTGACTTGGCAGTAGTCAAGACATCAGTTATCATGAAGACAATGGACCAAAAGGTGTCTCTTTGCTAACTCAAGCCCTCCCTCATATTTGCAATATGCTTATTCATGGAGAGAAGGGGAAAAAAAAAACCCAAACAGTGAGTTGTCTATTTTTGCTAGTGAATTTGAGAGGCCTTCAACTTCTGCACTTAGTTTCAGTCAATTGTGCTCTAGGGTTATGGAAGTTCATCACCTCCAGAATCCAGGTCAGAATCTCTTCTAAATCTACATGTGTTTGACTTAACAGAATGTCAAGAACAGTGAAAACTGGATCTAATGGCTTAATGTTGTTGAGTCTAGTTAGCGCCTACATAAGCAAAAAAGTCATTGAAATTATTTCACAAGTATATTTACACACAACCTTGTCTGTAAATTGGATCAACAAAGTCAAGCTCTGTACTGTATGTTGTCTTTTATTTTAGTTCCTTCAAAAAACCCTCTAGCCATGGGAATTGTCATTTTTTCAGCTAAGGAAACAGGTTCAGAATGAAGATAGGATACCTTAAATCCTGTGGTTTACCAATCTGGAGTTCCTAAGGGGCTGCATTCCCTTCTGAGTTGTCTGCATATTGAAGGTGAATTCCACTGTTATCTAGTAGAACGGTTTGGCAGCCCCAGGTAAACTTACTGTATGGAAATTCACTCCTGAGGATACAAGAAAAGGAGTCAAGTTAGGGGGAAAATAAAAATATGACCCCTAAAACATTTATACGATCAGTTGCTTCAGAAAGACTTCAGCTGAAGTTTCACCCTTGAATTTATGGAAGTCCTAATAATTAATCCAGAGTTGTCCCCTCATCTTCAAACTGGGGAGTGGGGGAAGTGGCACTGAAGTCACATGAGCCTAACTGGTGTCTCTGGCATTGTGTGGTTCAAAGCCTGAATCTTCAAAACAACAAACCCCCCCAAACTGAATGTCCTTATCCAGTTTATCTCATTTAGGCTTTTTTCTCCCCTATGTTTAATGCGATAGGGAAAGCCCAATATCAATTTCTGAATAAACTTTACAAGGAAATGCACAAATCTCAAGGGCATTTGCTTACACTTACCTCTTGCAATGACACTGGGTCACAAATGTATTACTCGAGTCCTTCAAGCTGCTTCTGTAGCTCATTTTCTTCAGGTGTGATGGATTTGCCCTCAGTGTGCTTGGACCCAAAACATGCAAAGCGCTGAACAGCTGCTGCTTCCCGAATGTTTGGGGTCTACAACAGACTATACCGAGTGCCAGAACTTTTTCTTTTCCTTTGACGTGATGGAGAGCAAATTCTCCGGGGGCAATCTAGCGTTCCTAAGAGGGCGCCTCCTGGGTTCCTTTGGCCTCGTCCGGGGTTCCGTACCCTAGCGGACATTAAGCTGGACTGTCCAGCTCCCCAGCTTCACCCTTGGAGGTGGGGAGGCACCGCCCCCGAGTCACAGGCCGGCCTGTTCAGAGTACTCGCCTACCCACTTCCAGCGTCCCCGCGGTGCCGCCTCGAGGCCGCAGAGCCTTCACGAAATCTCAGGGGAGAGGCAGTAAGTGGCGGCGGCTACCACGCCTCGCATTTCACTGCTAGCTTCCTATTGAGAAGTGGGAGGGCACACTAAGGCTCTCTGTCACGACAGCGTAGTTCTGCTCTCCTTTACCCAACCGGGAGAGCACAGAAGCTTAACACAGCTCGCGCGGCGGCAGCACCGCCCGATTTTCGGCCAAGCCCGGCTCGCTCTTCCGCCTGCCCCGCCCCCGGCCCCGGCCCGCCCCTCCGCCCTCCCCACAGGAACCCACTACCGCGCCGCTCCCGCGCTTCTCTTCGGCCCCCCGCCGGGGCCTGCCTTTTATAGGCGCCGCCGCCAATGAGCGCCCTCCTTTCCTTCTGCCCGCCCGCCCGGCCAATCGCCGCGCCCCTTGTGTAATCTTCGGCTCCTCCTCGGCTGCTCTCGGCTATTTTCGTTGTTGCTGGATATTTCAGGGGCTGCTCGCTTGCAGCCAGAGACGCTGGTTTTTTTCCGGGTTCGGAGCTGTTCCGGATGCTTTAGGCTGCCGGATGTCTGATCTCCGGATAACTGAGGCGTTTCTGTACATGGATTATCTGGTAGGTGCGGGGCAGGGGTGGCGTGTCGCCTGTCGGACACCGGCGTGCCCGGTGTCCCTCCGCCTGGAGGTTCAGCCTTGCTTTCTTTCTTTTGGATGGGATGCCTTTGGGGCTCTTTCCTCCGCAGCGAGCTCTCGAGCTGTGCCGTGACTCGGAGGGGCAGGCGGCGGGGCCGCAGCGCCCGCGGCTGGTAGAGCTGACAGGTAAAGGTGCGGCCCGTGCCAGCCTCGCTGCGGGGCGAGGGGCTCGCTGGGCTACCGGAGAAACGGGGCCGCGCGGCAGGGTGTCCCCTGCCCACGGTCGGGTGCTTTGCTTCCCTCTGCGCTCCCCGCAAAGGACTTTTCTTTCCGGGGAAGCCAGAGTTTCCCGTTTTCTCTTTAGCAGAACTCCAGGTTCTATTAAAGAGCCATAACCAGAATGGCTCACTAAGTGCCCGGCAGCCCTGGTCATTTGGTTGTTATTAGATCCCTAAAGCTCTGACCTCGGTCGCGGTGAAGGTTTAAAAACACATTACCATTAACTAGTCAGGACTACACTACAGTGCAGCCTGACCAGAACCGGACTGGGTAGGAGCAGGCATTGCCCCGCCGTGCCTGTCGCGGGTGCACGCTGCTTTTACCCTGTGCACGGATTGGATCCCAGCTATGCTTTTAGGCCAGGCTTGAAGTTAAGATGGTAAAAGTGTCAGCATAATGCTGGGGCTAAACGTTATTTTTAAAATGGACTTGAGTGTTTTTTGTGGAATTATGCAAGTATTGTGTATTGTTCCAGGAATTTTATTTCCCCAGAGCTGCAGGTTGGTGTTCACGGGGGATCTCACTGATATCAGCTGCGTTCGACCTTATACAATTAACCCGGTTTACCTTGTTAGCCGGAACCGCTATTACAGTGCAGAGTTGAAGTATGTGGTTAAAAGCATTGACCCTCCTGTCATCGTGTTGGACACATGCAGTTGATATTCGACTGTAATTGGCCTGGCAAAGATTTGCCCGTGCCTTCTAGGAATTACACTTAATGCTGTACTAAGATTGTCAATCCTTTCATGATCAAGAAACTCTGGACAAACACTGGTTTTGTAATATTACTGTATTTGAGCTTATTCTAGTTTATGTGAAGGAAATGTCCCTAAAGCTTCATTTTTTGATGATCTTGTGGGGAAGGGTGATGGTTGGAGTTAATGCATGACCTTGTGAATGGAGCAGAGTAAAATATTTTGAGTTCAGATTCTGTTCATTTGTTGATGTCAGTAACTTCCTCTATCTTGGTGATAAAGAGACATTACGTTATCCACACTGGAGCCAGCTAAGGGAGTTATCTGATTATAAGCATTCTTTAAAATGCAAATTATCATATGGATTAAGAGAGTTGTCAAATGCTTCTTAAATATTTCCTAAATTAAATAACTGATTATTTTGTAGTTTTTCTTATAAAATACAGGACTGTGGTTTTGTCTTGCAGTCTGCCCAAGTTAAAGCCAAATTTTGTTGAGAATAATTGTTAAATAAAAAAGGGTGACGTTACCTATACTATTGAAAGGCAATTTTGTATACTTAAGTAGTTCTTATAAAGAAAGTTAAGTGGTTCTGATCATTTTATTATTTATTTACTTCATGAATTTTAAATGTACAAACTGCATCACAAAGCTGTTTTTCAGGTCCTAAACCCAACAAAAAGCATTTAGTGAAAGAAAAATTAAACTCTGGTGTATTATTTAGGTTAATTTCTAGATGGAGAGTCTCAGGATGGCCGGATGAATGTTGGTGAGGTTCTAGGTTACTTTAAGAGCAGATTAATATGTCAATTTACTAACAGTTTTGTGTCAAAATTAATTAGCTCCAAATTTGACAGGCTTTTTTTTTTACCTGCCACAACCCTCCCCCATACACACAGCCTTGCATTAGTATACAAATATTTTGTAACTTTACGCTTTTTTTTTAACTCACAAGTGCCATAAAAATCATTAGGTAATTATTAGAGGTGAGAAAATAATCTTGAAGTAAGTTACTTTTGATGGTTTCGGCCACTATCCCCTGTGAAAAGATTTACGCAAATACTTAAAGTCCATATTTTTAATGAAACTGGGCTGGAGAAAGAACAAACCTTCCTGAGGTGGTCTGTCCTGTTTACTTTTTGTTTGTCAGCTCAGAAGATGATGTGCCTTGCGTCCTGTCTTTCCTCTTTCATCATTGCCTTTCAGATTGACTTGCTGCTTGTATGTGATCTTTATATAGTGTTTATTAAAAACCAATTTCTGAAAAGTGAAAATCAATTTTGGTGACTGTGTCTGGGATCTTATTTTTAAAATAAATCAATTCCTGAGTTTGTTCTCTTAGCTTCTGGAGAAAAAATGCTCCTTTCATTCCGAGTCTGACTTCAGATTTTGCTGAGCTTGTGCACTTCACAGGAACCATGGTGTGTGCCTTTTCTCCTTTTTAATCGGTGTCTGACTTTCTTGCTGTTGCTGTTGGAAGCTGGAAGAGGGAGCTGTGTGTATTGTCCATTGTTCTTGGGACTGGATGTCATCACATAACCTTTTTTATTTGGAGGAGAGTGGAAACGAAGGGAAATGAGAGAAAGGTGAGGTGCTATTTTTTAACAACTTTTAATAGCATTGTTGATATTAAAACAGATGATGAAGCTCTGACCTTAGAGGCTGCTTGCCCATTTCTCAACTGAAAAGAAATGCTATCAATTAGGGGTGCTAGGTAAGGCTATGGACAGAGACAGTGCCTTAATACTTCAGACCGGGTTTTCATTGATTTCAGGTTAGGGAAATAGGGTAATTTACTAATCCTAAATAATATGTACCACCCAGTGCCCGATATTTGTTGAATTGAATGAATATGAGACAAAAGAGACAGTCCAATGTACCCACAAGTTCTAGACTGAGACAAGATAAAATCTGTTTGGATTAGGTGTTTTGTTTTGGGGAATGCAGAAATGTATCCTTTACTCTTAACTTTAAGATTATCAAGATATAATTTATTTAGCCTGGTTGCAACTTAAATAGAAAAATCTCAGTTTTCCAGTTGAAGAGGGAATCGGCCTTGGAGGCCACACACCTTTTTCCCATTTTTGTATAGGCTTCAGGGGCCTTGTTCACACCTGTGAGATGTGGCTAAAGATTTTGCTGCTGTTCCAACAGGCAGTACCAGCATCTTTCTATTTCTGCTGACAGGTACAACTAGTAAGACCATGGGCAGAACTTTTTGAATAAGGTAGGAGAAAATAGTAAAGTTACAATGAAAGAGAAAAAAATGTCTACCAGGTTTTCCTGGGAGATTGGACAAGATCAACTTCTAGATTCATTTCAGTTATACTTTTTTCTGTCCTGACTCATGTTGATTGGTATGAATTTCACTTTTCTCCTCTGCCATCAAAACAGCAGCAATAAAATTTATTATGTTTGTGTAATGCCCATGATGATTAAATGAGTCAGTGGAGGGAAAATGATTTATAAACAGCACATACTTTTCAGATGTAGAATGTTAATGTATTGTGATTATGTTGATGATGTTTGTTATTCTGATACCTCCTGTGGAAGGTATCAGATGGCTACTGCTCAGTGGTAAATGGTGGACTACCTTTTAAATTAGTCTCAGTATCTGGAATGATTTGGAGTGGTGATCAGCAAGCAGGAAGTCACAAGACTCTTGAGGATTGTTTCATGCCTATAAAAATAAAAGCACATTCTGATATTATCATTAATCCATTCAACAAACATTTGTGGAACCCCTGCTTTGTACATGACCCTGAGAGTCAAAGGGGATGAGACCCCAGCTGCGATCCCCTTGGCTGTAGGATTGGCAAGCATGTGGCTCTCGGGGAGCCTGTGGCAGGACAGGATGGATAAGGCACAGAGAAGAGAGGCAGCTTCTCAAGTGTTCCTTGGTTTTCCGGTAGGTTTCTCTCTTATTTTATATGTGTTTGTTTCTTTTACTATGAACTAAAATGCTTTAGACCTGAAAATGTGAAAAACAAAACTGCTTTATTAGGCTTGGGTGCTAATTGTTAGTGATCATTGCACTTGTGTATTGCATTTGGCATTTAGTAAGGCCAGGGTTCTAGATTTCTCCCTTGAATGGATTGGTGAACCTGGCCTAGTTTCTTAGTCATAGGCTGTAGCTGTAGCTGCCATTACGTGTCAGTGGAGAGGATCAGTTGAGAGACAGTAGATGGATCAGCACAAATCCATCATTATTTTGCAGGTCATAAACCAACTGAACAACCAACCATGAACAGAAACTCATGGTACACTACAATGGACAGCGCCTGTAGGTACTATTGAATGGGCTCATTTACAAGTCAGAGAGTGAAGGCACATTTGTGATTTACGCCATGTTCAGTTATCCTGTAAGTGTGCTGTTTTTAACCCTGAAAGGCTATTAATATTGTAAATTTTATGCTCTGACTATGGTCAAACTGGCTATAAAGTAGCAATATAGGCCAAACATTTTTTAGTCTAAACTGCAACTGCATTAATCCCATAAATATTCCTTTATTGATAAATTGTAAGATAAAAATAATGTAAACATAATAAACAGATCCATCACCTATAGAGTTCTCACAGCAAAAAAGTTTTGAGAGTATCCATACTATAAGGCGGGAATTTTGGTGTAAAGGAGGTAGCTTGGTTCTCTGGCTTCCATGGCTCCAGTCTTGCACTCTGAGTCCTGGGAGACACAGGGGACATGATTCATGCCTTCTGGGAGCTTCTGCATTCTGAAGGATGCCTAAGCCATATACTTACTAGCATGCTGGGGCATGAGAAGAGTTAAGCATAGGAGTTGTGAGGGTAAACTCAGTTAACATTTATTGAGCACTTATCGTGTGTTACACAACACTGTAAGTGCTTTCCAGGCATAATGGCATTAAACCGAGACTCAGAGATTAACTTCCCCAAATTCAGATAGCTAGCAAGTAGTAGAGTTGGGATCCTGGCAGGAAAGCCCTCCCTCTTTGCTGCATTCTTTCTAACTTGGTGTTAAAGCTGTTGGAACACATTGAAGTTTTTACAATGTATTTCATGTAAATACTCTGTATTAATACTGCTGTTTAAGCCAAGGGTAAGGAAACCAGGGGCCTTGAGCAGGCTGACTGATGTTCCTGTGTCCCCAAGGACTTGAAGTTGCTAAATGACTGTTAAGGAGAAGACTGGATAGAGAAACTGTGTTGTCCTGAGCCTCCTGCCCTACAGTGTCCTGACTCTGATCCCAGAGGTGGCCTTCAGCATCTAGTATTTCATCAAGTGATCACAAATGAGTTTCCAGGCAACCCTGTTCCTCAGTCCTCTAGTGTCCTTCAGGGGCACTTTCTGATATGCCATAAGCCCCAGTTTTCTTTTGAAAAGGTCACTGAGACTCAGGATCTGTTTTAGTTGAGGTCTGCTATATGCTCCTTTACCAAGTTCTTCCTGGTAAGTGAGGCTGTCCCTAGCAGACACTGACCCCAAGTAGCCTTTGCTTATGGATTTCAGTGAGGCAAAGTCCCCTAATGACATTAACCATACAGGGTTGTTTCTTTGTAGAAAGAAGGAAACGTTTTTAGGGAAGGTCTAGTAATAGCATTGTAGATAACAAGAACACAGCGGTTTCTGCTGATATTTCTCAGGAATTGAATTAATAATGGGCTTTTATTTTATCTTTTTAAAAATTTTATTTATTTATTTATATATTATTATTTTTTTATTAAGGTATCATTGATATACACTCTTATGAAGGTTCCACAAGAAAAACAATGTGGTTACTACATTAACCCATATTATCGAGTCCACCCCATACCCCATTGCAGTCACTGTCCATCAGTTTAGTAAGATGTGATGGGCTTTTATTTTGTAGCCTGAAGCTCCCTTTAGTTAGGTTGTAGCTCCCCCTGGCATCTCCCCAGATCATCTCGTGTTTGGATGAGTCTAAAGCCAGTTCTTGTTGACATTCATTTCTGAGTGTCTGCAAAGTGGTTGAGCACATTTACTTCTAGCAGGACTGGCTTCCCAGGCATGTGGCCAAGGCTGCCTGTGCTGAGAGGTACCCTACAACTTGGTTTAATGCTTTGCAGTCATCATCTTGAACTTCTTCATTTTTGGTGCTTTGCAAACGTCTTCATTTTGCACTGGGCCCCACAAATTTTGTAGCCTGTTCTGGTCTCTAGTGCATGGTGATAGCTCCTGAATGGCTATCATCTGAGTCTGTAACTTGCTTCAGTGCAGGGGTTCTGAGCCTGATCACTATTTTCTTTAGATTCAAGTCTGGTGCCCTGTAAGTAGGGGACTGTGTACCAAGTACAGTGTAAAGTTTTTACTTGTATCACCTAATTTCTCCTCCCAACAGTCCCCTTAACCAGATACTTAACAAAAGACTGACTGATTTAGAGGGAGTGAACTTGAGGCTTAGTGAGCTGGAGTGTCCTATCAGCCAGGGTCATGGAACCAGTGCAGTGTCAGGGTGAGGGTAGGAACCTCACTGGGCAGATTCTAGGCCCATGCTTGTAAGCATTATTCAGTACTGCCAGCTTGCTCGTAGTTAATAGTTGTTGAGAGGATGAGTGAGAGGGGCCACATGAATCAGACCGAATGCTGGAAATTGAGGGGTAACTTGATTGCTGCTGCCACCTGGGAGAAGCACTCCCAGGACCTCCAAGACAGCTCAGCTCCTGCTGGGGAAATGGGAGGGTTTGTACCATAAAGTGAGGGTTTGCTCACTCATTTTGCTTTAATTGATTTGTCTACCCACCCTCTCCTTCACTCTTTTTGCATAACAAATGTTGGTGTTCTGTTTTTTAGCACAGAGTCAAACATACCTACTTGATTTTGAGAGTTAACTATTTGAAAACTTGGATTTGCAGGACAATCTCATTTCTCTGGTTCTTTTGTACCTATATTTTTTGGGGAACAATTCTGACCTCTGGATTGCTTCCCTCAGTGTTGAGGACTTATTTAGCAATTGTGTCCATGTCTCCCCAAGAGGGATTCCTATGGATTCTTCTTTCAGCAGGATAGCTGCTTCTCTGGCTTCTTTCTCTTGGGGAAGCAGATGACAGTGAGGAGTCATCCCAGGACCACTGATTGAAGCACAGAGGATTGCACTTGTCCCTAGTGAGTCTCCACATGGATTCAGGAGCTCAGGTGAAATACCATTCTAAGTTTTATTTTTAGTAAATACAAGTATTCAGGAAAGTACAGAAAATAATAAAATACTTCTATGTACCTACCTCCCTGATTGAACAGTTGTTGATCTTTTGCTATTTTAACTTAAAGTCTGGTGCTCTTTTCAAAAAAAGTTTAAGGCTACCGCTAAAGCCTGCTGTTCCCCCATGCCTTCTTCCTCCAGCTGCCTCAGTGGGACAACTGTCCTGCAGTTAGTGGGCATCATTCTCCTGTATGTTTTTGCAGTTTTATTATATTTGTATGCATGCATAAACAATACAGTATTATTTTTGTGTGTAACAATTTTACAAAACTTGTAACATACCATCCTTATCTTTTGAAACTTGTTTTCTCTAATGTTTGAGATGATTAAATATTGCCATATATCAGGTATTTGTTGTGTATTTCTGATTTAGATACTGCCATTTCTGGTTTTGTATGTAGAGATCTTGGGATTTTGTGAGAAGCACACAGAAGAGAATAGGTGGTGGTTTTCAGGCATAGTTTTATCTGAATGCCTGCTTACTTTGACATTATACAATGAATTATATAAACTACTTAATGAAATTTGATTGCATTTTACTCTTATGATTCATCAGTTTGTTTTACAGTTTAGGTCAGTTGTTTTATAATCACGTTTTACAGTTTAGATCAATTGTTTTATAATCATATTAAAACACATACATATATATCCATATATTCTTGCCTGTGTAGGGACTGAGATTATTTAGGTAATATGTTTATTGTTAAAGTAAAGGCTTAGTGAGGAAATTTGGAAGGCTCAACAAAGCACAGTGAAGAAAAAAATACATAATCCAACAATCCACAAGAACCAGTTAATATTTTCCAACCCTACATCATAATGAAGATATAGTTTTATATATAACCTGTTTTTTACACTTATGAATGTTTAGATTCTAACAATTTCTCTTTTGCAACATTTTCTCCATATACCAATAAACCTTAATTTTCTTTACTAATCATCTTTTCATTCACTATTTTATGTTCCCATTTTGTTATAAATAATGCTACCATGGACATTCCATATAAGCTCTTGGATATTTCATGATAGTGTATATAAGGAACAGTATTTCTGTGGTATTTTAATGAGTCTTATTACAAAAAGGGGTTCTAGTGCCAAGTAAATTTGGGAACTGGGTCAAACAGAGTTAAATTTCTATGTTGTACAGTCTTTAGTATGCAAATGTATGTGGCAGATCTCTAAAAGGGAGATTATTACATGCAGTGTTCCTAATCCTTTGGAGTATTTTTGCCCAATAGTCAAGTTCTAGAAGTAGATTTGAGGGTCAAAGTTACCCGCATTTTAAAGTTCTTGATATTGATTAAATAAGTTAATATTTGTAATGCACTTAGAACAGTGCTTGGATATAATCAACCAATGTTTGTTAAGTTAAAGTTATGTAATAGTGAACTTGGTGGTAATGATGATGATTAATATTTATGGAGAATTTACTGTCCTAGCTTCTTCAGGAAGTGCTTAATATGCATTCACCATTTGGTTAGTTCTTTCAACAATCCTCTGAGAGGTGGAGGGGCTATTATTCCTGTTTTATGGTTGAGGGAACTGAGAGTCAGGAGGAATTGAGTAATCACAACTACCTCAGTTGTTATGAGGGTTGATGAGAGGTTCATAATCTTAATTGGTATATATTTTTATTATTGTGATAGAGAAGAAAGCACTTTGTCTGAAGTCCTGTATTTGATTACCAGATATTCCACCTATTACCTGTGAGATATAAGGTGTTTCCCAAATATCAGAGTATTTAGAAAGTAACTGTAAATTTAATTTACAAACTTAAAATTTAAGATTATCTTTCCGTTTTGTAGATATTAGTATATACTCTCTATTTTGAAATGATAGTGAATGATAGTAGCTCACGCTCTTGCTGATTATCTGGCAGAATAAAAAGATGACCATCCTGTACCAGTCCTCAAGTTTGTATGTACATATGAATGTATGCATATATTTAAAATGTACTGATTTTTGAAACCCCAAATACTGGGAACCTGGTCTGAGACAAATCACTCTGAACCATAGTTCTCTCATTTGCAAAATTCAGATAGCAATGGAGCCTCTGATAAGTACTCTTCAAAACATAATAAACTGTATAGTGTGTTTTTTTTTAAATCACATTTCTATGCTGATTGATATGAGAGTACAAATGACTCAATATAATGGCATCAATAGAAGGGGGTGTAGGTATAGATAAAGTGACTCTATGTCCTTGATGTTTTTTTTCCCTCTTCCCCTCTTTTCAGTGACACTGGGGATTTTTTTCTCTCCAAAAGTGACAGTATACAATTTTAAGTAATTTAACTAAACCTTATATAGGAATGCTTTTTTCTTGTACATATTAAGAGCTGGGCCTCAAGAAGTTGTCCTTCACCTTGGACAAAACATGTCTTTTGGTCTGTTCTGCAACTTACTCATATTGGGACTTTTAGTCCCCAAAAGAATGTTAAAGGGAATTTTTACTATCACTGAAGTTTTATTCTCTCCTTTCTTCCTGCTCTGATTGAGAGATTTTTTAAGATAGTCAGTTGTGACTAGTAAATTAGAATCTGAGTTAACAAAAAAAACAAGGCTTCTTTTGAAAGTTGAATGAGATAATGTATATACTATACTACATGAACATAAGGTATTATATGAAGTCATATACATCTATCATTTTTTCTAATTAAATTAAAAAATTTAATTGGAGTATAGTTGATAAACAAAATTGTTTTCAATGTGCAACATAGTGACTCGATAATTATGTATATTACTAAATGCTTGCCACAGTAAGTGTAGTTACCCCCATTACCATACCAAGATATTAAAATATTATTGGTTATATTCTCTCTAATTAAAGTTTTTATTCACCAAAATGAATTTTTTTTAATTGATCTATAACTTACATAAAGTGTGCAACTCTTAAAGGTTCTGCTGGGTGAATTTATATGTACGTGTATCTTGTAAGCACCCTCAGATGAAGATTTAAAACATTTCTAATACTCTGGAAGGCTCTCTAGTGTCCCTTCTGATTTTGCCTGATTAATTTAAACTTCATATAAATGTAATCATCAGTATTCTTTTGTGTGTGATTTTTCTTTCACTCAGTATGCCTGTGTAATTCGTATATGTTGCATGAATCAGTAGTTCTTTTTTGTTGTGATGTAATATTGTATAAATATGCCATCACTAATCTATCCATTTTGTTATCGGTGAGCATTGAGATTGCTTCCAGTTTGAGGATAAGGAATAAGGCTGCTACAGACATTCTTGTAAATGTTTTTGGTGGAAATAAAGCATTCGTTTCTGCTGGGTGGAGTGGAATTTCAGGTTGATTGGGCATATGTATGTTCGAGTTTATTTAATACCACTGAACATTTTTTTCAAAGTGGCTGTACTAATTAGACTCCCACTAAGAGTGTAAGAGGGTTCTGTTTATTCCTTATCTTCACCAATACTTATGTTGTCAGTCCTTTTTATTTATCCATTCTGACAGGTGTGTACTCCAGAGAAATTTAAAGTTGCCTAGAGCTACTTCTGTATGTCTAGGCATGAGAACAATATAATCAAATCGGATTAGAAGGCAATTTTTTTTAATTTGGAGAAATTAATTGGCTATATTCTGAAATTCCTACATTATTTGTGATTCATATGAAAATTCTGACATGCTGAAGAGGTACTGTGGGAGTCAACAGACCTTATTGTATTTTTGGCTTTTCCACCAACTAAGTATGGAGCTTTGGGCAAACTGCTCAGTGACTGACTTCAGTTTCTTCATCTACAAAAGGATGGGTGGAATTAGATAATCTCAAATGTTTCTTTTATTTAAAAATTTTTCTCATTTTATATCTTTCCCAGAATAGTTTTCTTTCCTTTCTTTATAATTCTGTCACTTAAGTGAGTGTAAAGTTGCCTTTGCATAATTTACTTATCATTCATTCACTTAGCTCTAATTTTTTATAGAGCCTTTTAGGCTGTGGTGCTGTCCTAGATACTAGGGATATACAAGTGAGTAAGACATCAGCCTGCTCTCAAGGAGCTTAGGCTCTTGTAGAGATGAAAAATGAGCAGTTACATTTTGGAGTGGTGTACTCAAGATAGGAAGAAAGGTTACTGAGGGAGTATGTGGAAGGGAAGCTTATCCTAGACTCAGGGGCTAAGGAGATCTTCAGAGGAATCATTTTTAATCTGCAACCTTGAAGCTGAGTTGAGTTGGTCCTGTGATAGGCAGGGCCAGGGCTGGGCAGAAGGAACAGCTTGTGCAGAGACTTGGGAATGAGTAACCCATCACTTCAAGGAACTCCATGGGCCCAGTGTGGCTGGAGCAGAATCAGGAGCAGTAGCTACGCACAAAGCTGCAGGCCCAGCCAGGGTCACATCGTGGGGGCCCTTCAGTGTTTACCTAGAGTGACCTGTGCAAAATGGGCTGCAGTGTGGAGAAGGACTGGAGAGGAAGACCAGACTGGAGTAAGAAGATCAGTTAGGATGATGCTGTCCTGATTCAGGAATGAAATGATGGTATGTAGGGACAGGCAGGATGTAGAAAAGTAGGTGGATTTAAGCAACATGAGAATTGCCAGAATTTTGTAAATGAATGTCAAAGATGAGAACAAAGAAGATTTTAGGGATAATTCTCAGGGTTTTGGTTTAAGCATTGTTCTGGTTATCTATTACTGATTAATAAATCACTTTAAGACAGTGGCTTAGCGATAATTTATTCATGAATTCGGAGGTACATTGGGTTCACCTAGGCTGTTCTTGCTCAGGATCCCATATGAAGTTACAAAGGGATGTGGTTGGGTTCATTTCAAGGCTTCTTCCTACACTTACCTGGCATCTGGGCTGTGAGCAGGCAAATAACTGGGGGTGGGGGGAGGCTGGAAAAGTGTGGGCTCCTGGGCATCTCCTCATGGGGGCTTTGCACATGATGCCTCAGGTAGCCGCACCTCTCCCATCCAGGCTGAAGGCTCAGAGCAAATGCACCATGGAAAACGGCAAGCTGCTGGTCTTTTCTGGGCCCGCCTCAGCAATCATGCAGCCGTGCTTGTAGTACATTCTGTTCATCAAGACTGTCCTGAAGCCATGGTCAAGGGCAGGAGACAGACACCACCTCTTGGTGGGAAGCTGAAGAATCTATGGGTGTGTTTTAGAACCACCACAGGCATTGGGGTGGCTGATGGGTCATGTACTCTGTAGGTAACATTTGAAGGAATAGCATGTTAAGAGGGAAAATGCGTTTGCTTCTGATGTTAACAAGTTTGCACTGCTTGTGTGAAATCCAAATTGAGATTTCATGTAGGTGGATGGGAGCTCAGAGATGATTCTTGGAGATGTAGTTAAAAACAATAGGTAACATTGTTACTTACCGTATGCTGTATAGTGTATTACCTTCAACATGTGGGACATACAGTGCTAGGTATTTTGCATGCATTATTCATTACCAGTATCATTTTAGAGATTAGAAAACTGAGACTTAGAGAAAGTGAGTGTCATGCCTATGATGTGATGGAGCTGGAATTTGAATCCACGTCTGGCTAATGTCTGACCTCGCATTCTTAACCACTTAGATGGCAACTGAAGCCATGGCCATGCACTTGCCCAGGGAGGACTGTGCAGAGTGAGAAGGGAAGAACTACCCGGAAGCCCAGTGGCTTGGTCAATGCTGGCACATAGGAGGCCTGCAGTTTCTGTGGGATCAACAAAAGGAAAAGAACCTAAAAAAGAGCCTGAGAGAAAGAGAACTGAAAGGTTATAAGAAAACCTGGAGAATGTTGTGTCAAACAGACTGAGAAGGGAGACTTTCTGGAAGGAGGAAGTGGCCGGTTGTGTTAAACGTTGCTCAGAGATCACAGAAGATAATGGCTGAAAAATGACTGCTGGAGTAACGTCAGTGGTGACCTTGACTAGAGCACTCTCAGGGGGCCTCGTGGGAGGTGACAAAATGAGCCGCAATAAAGTCTGTCAAGAAACTTCACCATGAAAGAAAAGGATTGGGCTGGAACTGGTGGTGGGGAGGTTGAGGGCAGCTTTCCTTTTTAAATGGGACTGACCTAAGTGGTTAATGTTGATGAAGTAGATTATGAGGTCATTTTGCTGAGTGTGACTGAAATGTGGTGTGGTAGGGGTTAGGGCCTGAAGAAGCCGCAGTGAAGAAGGAGGGTGAGGGATGACGAGGACACAGAAGTGTTGGTTGCCATGTGCTGTGGAGGTCGGACACCATGACTGCACAATGACACAAACCTGGTAGCTGTGTGACTTTTCTTGCAAACTTTGTAGCTGTTTGGCTGTAGGTTTCAAGAAGGTAGGCTGTTAGATCAATAAGGGTTAGGATTTTTCCAAGGTGAGTCAATGGGTGGATGATAGAATAGAGGAATTTAGGACAGTGACAAGAAAGTGGTTGAAGTGATAGCCTTGAGCTCTGAGTTAATGGCAAGGAAGGGAAGGCAGATGGAAAGTAGCAGGTGCAAGGAACTGGTGGTCTTGGTGAGGCTGAATGGTAAGTGTCATTTGGGGTAGCTGTTCAGAAAACTGGAGGGAGAGAAATGCCAACGTGGGTGGACAAAGGGGTGTATGAATTTAAGATGGCAGAGGGAGAGCAGCTCTCTGAGAGAGGCTCCAGTGTGTCTGTGGTCAGCAGGGCAAAGGGTGGTGGGAAAGGAACTAGAGGGGCAGTGTTGGCTACCACAGGCTTGTAGTGTGAGGTCCCGTGAGGCTGGGCCAGGTTCAGAAATCCTCAGTGAGTTAGGGAAGGTCAGCGGCATCACTGGAAGTAAGCAGAGAGCGAAACATACTAGAGGTTGTACCACTCTGAGCCTTGAAGGGAGCAGGGAAGGAGGAGGGAGAGTCTGGAAATCATCCAAGGTGATTGTTACGTCTCAGTGCCTCAGTTTGTCCCTCTGTAAGGTGGGGATAGGAAGTCACTACCTCCTGGATTTGTAATAGGATGAACTGAAATAATGTACTGTGGCTGTACCTTCTGCTTCCTCTTGCTGCTTGTCATGGCAAAAAAGACCTTCACAGTTTATACTGGCAGGCTTTTTTTTTTTTAGGTATAGTTGACATATAACATTATATTCCAGGTGTACAGCACAGATTTGATATTTGAACATGTAGTGAATTGATCACCACAATAAATCTAGTTAATATCTGTCACCATACACAGTTACAAATTCTTTTTCTGTGGTGAGAACTTTTAGGATCTACTCTTAACGACTTTCAAATATCCAGCACAGTATTAACAACTGTAGTCCCCATCTGTGCATTACATCTCCAGGACTTTTTCATTTTGTGACTGGAAGTTCATACATTTTAACCCCCTTCACCTGCCCTGCCCCCACCAATCTGTTCTGTGTTTCTATGAGGTTTTTTTTTTTTTTTAAGATTCCATATGTGAGATCCTGTGGTGTTTATCCTTCTCTGCTTGATGTATTTTACTTAGCATAGTGCCCACAAGGTTGACAGGCACTTCCTAAGGGCCTTATGAGGTAGATACTGGTATCATCTCCATTCGATGTTAACTGAGACTCAGGAAAGTTAATCAAGTTGTTTAAGGAAATATAGCTCGTAGGGAACAGAGCTGGGATTTGAACCTGGGAAATCAGGCTCCAAATCGTCCCCTGCCCCTTAACCAGTATTGCATAATTATGCATATTAACTACACCACAGTCTCCGCCCCACCGTGGTGCTACCGTCCACAAGACTCCCACCACCCCAAAGACCCGGATGGCCAAGGGCTCTAAGGGAAGTCTGGGGAGGAAGGGGGCCTAGCGAGGCCCCGAGCAGTGTGGGGTAATGATAACCGTGACATGGAACATGGTGGAATCAGGTATGTGTTTTCCCAGAAAAACTTATCTAGCAATTTTCTGGTTAGAGGGTTGGGAGGGTAGGCCCACATTAGTTGTGCTATGCAGGGAGTCCTAGTTCAGGTAAATAAACCCACCGGTCAACTATGTACTTTCCTGCTAAGAGGGGTTGCCCTTCCAAAGGAGTCCTGATCCTTGCTGAGTGAGACTGCAATCTCTTAAAAGACTCTGTCCCTTTCTGTATCACATGGGCTGCATCTCCTTGGAGGACTCGCTGGGTTAGCGTCCCTGCTAGCGCCAGACTCCCAGGGCAGAGAACTGGTAGTTTGAAGTGCTGAGTCCAGAAGCTGTTGAAGATGGCCCGGCTGAGGCCTTTCAGCTGGACTGACTGCCGTTGTCGGCAGCTGGCTGCAGCCAGTGTCGTTCACACAGCCTGTTGAAGGCTGTTTTGTTAGGGCAGCCTGTGAGGCTAGCCTGCATGTGGTGCATCTAGAACAAGGGTGTAGTAATCTGGATGCACTGTAATAAAGCTGAAATGGCCTATGTAATCCTGACTTCCACCTAGTTAAAACGATCACAGAGCATAGTACTGCAGAAATAATTTTTTGGTTGGAGGGTTCACCTTTTTCCTCTCCAGCTCTTACTTGAGCCTTCTCTTCTTCCAGTCTTTCACTACCAACTTTGAGTGGAGGTACCTCACAGGACTGCTCCTGGGGCTACCCTAGACAGTCATGCATACTGGACACTGCACTGAGCACCCAGCCCAGGGGGCAAACGTGGCTGAACTTATGCCCCTGCTCAGCTTGCTAGGTAGCCATTGTAAATTGGCACAGAGGTGCCATGGCCCTGCCTCCAGCCTTGTTCCCATCTGTCATGGGACAAAGCACAGTGTGTCGCAGTGCAGGGCTGGGTGAGGGCCTTTTACTCCCACACCTGGCATGGGTACACAGTATGGCTGCTAAACCAGTGGTTGAGCTGAGAGGCTGCACAGAGTAATGGTTAAGGGCACAGACCGTGGAGCCAGCCTGCATTTGCATTCTAGCTCAGTCACTTACCTGCTGGGCAGTCTCTGTGCCACAGTTTCCTCGTATGCAAAATGGGCCTAACAGTGTCTGCCTCACAGAGTTGAGTAAAATATAGAAAGTATTTAAAAGAGAGGCTAGTACCATAGCTCTATAAAAGTGTTTGCTATTATTGAATTGGGGCTTTCTGTATAAAACAAGGACTTACAGTATGGTTGTCACCAAAAAGATTCCACTCTCCTTCGATTCATTTTTCCAGTGCCAGCTTTTCAAAAATCCTCCTCCCTCTACCTAATAAATATAGTACAGGGTAATTGGGTTAAAGATACTGCAGCTGCTTGTTGGTGTTTTAAGTGGCAGCTATTTCTGATTTACAGGGGTGAAAGGTCCTGGCATGGTGTACGGTGGCCCATACATCTCTGTAGGTCAGTTCTGCTTATAGCCATTATATATGTTTGGAAATGAGACTGTGCACATTAGTAGGCAAATTTTCTGAGGTTTCTTCTCTAGAATTATGTTATTGTTTGGAATATCAAACAGTTTGAAAATCCAGTTTCTGCTTTCCGTGTAGCATGTGATTGGCCAGCTCTTTTATTCCCTCTTCCCTTATCAGTGTTTTCTGAGAGGGAGCATGTTTCAGAGGACAGAGCACTGGGCTGATTTATTGGCTAATGTTGCCGTTCTTTGTCATTTTGAATTTTTCTGTTTCTGAATATGGCTGTTCCTTTTTCCAAATCACTTTGCTAGATGTAAAAACCTCTTGTGATTATTGAAATTCTTTCTGTTTTATGTAAAAATATTTCTATATTGTTCACCAGTAATATTTCTCGAGTGTAACATTATTTCCCCACGATTTGTTAGGTTTTCAAGATGTGCATTTTAAAGACTGAGCCACTTAAATAGGATTATTTGATCATTCCTGGGTTTCTTTTGCATTTCCTGACCTTTTCAGGGCCCTTGCTAACCTGAGTGTGGGCTGTGGCAGGGTTAATTCTTGAACCTGAAGTGGAGCTATTCTCTATCATTTCTGAGGACTTAGGTTGCAGTGTTTCTGCAACTTATGTTTTAGTTTTTTTCCCCAAATATGTCTATTTGGGGAGAATGCCTAACTGAATTGGTCATCTTTGGAAATACCCATAGGTGAATATTTTCCATTTCTTCTGAGTGCTTATAGTTTTATCATAATTATGTGAACTTAATACTCACTTTGAATAGTCTCACAAAACAGACTTAGTAAGACTTTTCTCTTGATTTCACGTATAGATCCTTGGTTGCTGATTTTAAATTTCTGCAGATCCGATTCTTTGTCACACAGAACACAAGTATAATGAAGCGAGGTGCTAAAAAAGTTGAAATTATGAAGAGCTGTGCAAGCAGTGGTGTGTATTTTAGTGCTTTGTACCAAAACTATCTTGAATAAACCAACATAAAAATGCATGATTATGAAGAAATGATGGAGATGAACGGTCAAGATTTCATGAACTCATTACTGGTTTGATTTCTCCCATCGGTTCTAAAGCAACTCCTTCTACTTCCCAAAGTGATTAAGAGTTCATCTTTGAGGCAAAGATTATTTATCCCAATTGGCTTTGTTATTGAAGTGAGTAATATTAAAATAAGAATGACAACAAATGAATATTCTAAGTGGGTGTGGGTTGCATTTTCCTGGGTATTCAAAATTAACAAGTATGTTTGTTTTACTGAACACTTAATGTTTATTTGCTTGAAATGAAACATAGTGACAAGGTCCCCGATTTTAATTTAGATATATAGCCCTGTGTTCAAATACCTAGCTACAACAAGAAAGGGTCTGCCAGGTTTTAAAATCTTAAAAATTTAAAATTTAAAATAAAAACTAAAAAAATATGTTTAGTTTGGGGAGAAGAAAAACCCCAGCTTCCTTCCTCCTAGGCTCTCTCCCTTCTACCTAACTTTCCTCACTCACCAAATACTTACTGAGAGCTTCATGTTTGGTAGGCACTTGAACATCGTAGATGACACTGTCATAACTATCTGAACCATGTTATAACCTGAAACATTGAATATAATACAGTTCTTTGCTTGTGGGGAAAACCTCAGATGATGGGCAAGAACAGGGTGGACAAACTTTTTCTGTAAAGGGCCAGCTAGTAAATATTTTAGGCTTCGAGGGCCATATAGTTTCTCGACTTCTCAATTCTGCTGTGTAACACAAAAGCAGCCACAGATCATGTGTAAATAGATGGGTGTGACTGTGTTCCAATAAAGCTCAGTTACAAATGAAGTAGTTTGCCAACTACTGGGCTAGTAGAATAGGATTTACTAACTTTAAGAGAGACAGTATTTCATGGTATTTTTCACTGGCATCCGAATTTTGGGTTTTACACTTGCGGGATACCTTTAAAGAAGAGACAGTATGATGAGCGGCTACAGTTATTCGAAGGGTGTAAACAGTATCCTGCGAATCTCCAGAAAGCGAACAGCAATGGGAGGGTCAAAACTATAGGAGGGCGGATATTGGTTCAGGGTAAGGAAGAACTTTCTTATCAAAAGGTTTATTCATCAGAATTCAGCATTCAGGAGCTGGTTACCACCTGAAAGGACAGTGTAGAAGGGGTTCATACATTGAGTGAGATGGTAAAGCAGATGAAGATTCCTTCCAACTTCTTCCCTGCTTATCAGTTGGTCCTTATATATGAGGCACTCTCTCTTTGCTTTATCATGAAGTATTTAAAAGTTGTTGTGGTGTAGGAAGGATTTTAAATGTTTTTCTTTTAAACAATGTAATTTTTTTTTTCAACCTGATAGAATCCAGACAGGAGTACTGCCTTTTTGAATAAGCCCACCCACCATCTCAGATCTAGGTTTCATATTACCTAGGCTACAAACATTCTCCAGAGGACACATCAGCAAGCCACAAGCCCACCTTTCCCCTGACCCCTCCCCTCAAAAGCCCGCCAAAAAACCTGGCCACAAAAAGCCTCTTAGCTTGTAAGAGGCACCTTCTTTGTTCTGTTAGTCAGAACAGAGGGGTCCCTCTCAGATTTAGCAATAAACCTGCTTGGAGTGTTGAGTTTGCATCCCCTCATTTCCTTTCACAACCAATTTTATGTAGAACTCAGAAATATCACCCAAATAAGTGATACTTTATACATAATTTTTACAAACTTCCACTTGCAATATTTATGTATGGTTATGTTATATATTATCAGTGAGGACAGTGAAGCTGTTTTGATAAACACAAAACTGAATTTAATTTAGATCCATTTAGATGGATGGGAACTGATATCTCATCTTCGAAGTTTATCTGGTTTTACGTTTTGTTCTTTGTGACATTAAGGGAAAATAGGATTCCAATAAATCACAATTGTAAATGTTACAGATTTGAAAGTAGATCAATCTTAATTTTCAGTCAGAAAGCAGAATACAGGTTTTATTCTGAGTCTTGTCCCCCACCTCCCAAAAAAAGTTACTGGCAGTACAGAGGGGTGTGTGGGCGGTCTCCAGTGTGTTAAAATTTCATGTATAGTATGTTTTTCTCCATTTCAGTCTCTAAAAATAAAATTTGAATTTTTATTATCTTAAAAACACCTCTTAAACATCCAGCTGCCTCTTCAGAACCCTGCCTGGGGTGCTGAGTTTGAAAAACACTGGTTTAGAATGAGACCTAGGTGGAAATCAAAGGTCTGTCACTTACCAGCCATGTGCTGGTACCAGCCATGAAAACCCTTAGATTTTCACCTCACAGACAGGCCTAGAAATACCTGCAACTGCTCTAGTTGTGAAGGCTGAGATGAGATTGCACAACACCAGCCCACAGCAGCCTGTTAATAAATGTCATTTTAAGATAATGACAGCCATCATTTTAAATTGTATCATGTGGCCCACACAATTTTAATAGATAGAATTTCATATGCCTTCAATAGAAATTACCATCTTAAAGGAATGCTTGACCAGGAACTCTGTCCTCAGAAATGCCAATTACTCACCTGAAAGGAGTGGTCTTGTGAGAGGCCATAGCCCTTGGTATTTGTGGGTTGTGATTCCATCTTCTGGCCTAAGAGTGAAGAAAGGGTTGGAGAGACCTACCTTCCCAGGTGGAGGGTAGGAGTGAAGAGGCTGGCTTACCACACAGTCAGAAACAAGGGCAATGTGTATGCAGACTTACTAGATTTTGTGTCTGCTGCCCTTTATCTGTATGTTCCCTTTAGTAATTAGCAGTCAAAGCCAGGCAATAAGACCATCTTGCTTGGGGTCATTTGTCTCCAGCAAGAGTAAGAAAGTGGTGTTGCTGTTCATGTAAGTCTTGAGTTTCAGGGTATCAGATGCTGAAGAGTGGCTCAAAGGAATTTGTCCTGAAGTCAGGTCCCAGAGAGGAACCATCCAAGATCCTGTGGCTGGGAGGTTGGTATATGTAGCTGAGTTTCATTTAAGATTACTCTTAAACTAATAAATGGGTTTAAATCAGGAGGTACCTGATTTGCATACTGTAGAACTTGCTCTGGCTGCTACATGGAGATTGGATTATACAAGGGCAAGAGGAGACCCTGGCGTGGGGACCTGCAGGGGAAATTAGGCCATGTCCCAGCAGTAGATGTGGGTGGCTAGGTCTGGGCTGCAGTGGGCTGGAGTGAATGTCTCTTCTTTCAAGCACTTGATGCTAGCTTACTTGACCCAATAAGGTTGGTATTGGTATCTTCTCAATGTCTGAGAACCAGTCATTCAAGTTCAGGGTGGCTGAGTTAAGTTTTCTAAGGTCATGCCGTGAATTATTTGAACTCAAGTCTGTTTACCTCAGAGCTCATACATACCCTTCTTCAGAAAAATAAGAGGAAAAGTCTGGATTATCTAATTCATAAACCAATAGGAAGTTTTTTTGACCCTTTAAATGGTTGGACCACATTCTCCTGTACCCAGTGTTTCTTTCTGGGTGATACAATAATTGTTATAAGTTAATGTGGAGGTATTAATTTAGTAAAAGGTTTCAAGTGTTTGAATATTTTGAGGACTTTAAATAGAGATTTGACAATATAAGCATCATGCTCAAGGTAGAGGCTTAAAACACTAAGTTCAGACTCTGCTCAAGATGGCGGTGTGAGCAGGGCAGTGGAAATCTACTCCCAAAACCATATAGATTCTTGAAAATACAACAAATACAACTACTCCTAAAAGACCAGAAGATACAGTATAACAGCCAGGCTATGTCTACATCTGTAAGAACTCAGCACCTCACGAAAAGGGTAAGATACGAAGCCATGACCCGGCGGGACCCGAGCACTCCCCCACCCCAGCCGACTCACCAGTGGGAGGAAAAGATTCAGAGTGGGGAGGGAGTGGAAGCACAGGACTGCTAAATAACCAGCCCTGGTGATCTGCATCGGGAGCACAGACACACATCAGATGGCGGTTGGAGATTAGAGAAACAGAAGATCAGGATCCGAGATGGAGACTGTGAGTGGGTCCCATAGCTGGCTCTCCTGGGACAAAAGAAAAGTGGGTGCTTTTTAAAAGCCTTAAAGGGACAAGGGCCCAATAGCTGAACAAAATTGTCCCAGCACACTCAGCCCAGCAGGCTTTGAATCTCAAGGAATTTCGGGCTTCCTTAGCCCCCTGCCGGGTAAAGCAGCCCCGAAGCACCTCACAGCGATAAGCAGCCTGCCATTTGTTTCCCCCTGCCGGTGCTGGCTGAACCGCCACAGCTGCGGAGCAGCCGGAGAACGGCCCCACCCACGGCAACCACACAGTCTCCTCCCAGTGCACAGCTAACCCAGAACAACAGCGGAAGCTGGAACAAGGTCCGGAAGGCGCGAAAGGGCTGTCCTGGCAGTAGAATGCACCGCAGTGCTCTAGACTAGCCTGACGGTGGACGCATCCACGGCAGCTGAGGGGATTATCCCAGAGACTGCCTCCCAGTGTGCAGGTAACCAGCACAGGCTGCAGAAGCCAGAGCAAGGTCCAGAAGGCGTGGAAGGGCCTATCCTTGCAGTAGAATGCACTTGGCATGGTTGCCACACCCCTGCAGTGCTCTAGGCTAGCCTGAGGGTGACGCCCCCCACGGCAGCTCAGGGGATTATTCCAGAGACTGCCTCCTGGTGTGTGGTAACTGGCACAGGCTGCGGAGAAGGGCAAAGCAAACAGCAAGGAGAAAGGGACTTTGTATCTCAGCTGACACACGTGTCACCTGCCTGCGACCACTTCTGTCGCCATGAAAAGACAGAAGAACTTGGTCCAGTCAAAAATCACCCAGACAACCTCAGAGAGAGAGCCTGGTGGGATAGATTTAAACAATCCTCCTGAAAAAGAATTCAGAATAAAAGTCGTAACCATGCTGATGGACCTACAGAGAAATATGCAAGAGCTAAGGGAGGAAGTCAGGAGGAACATTACAGAAATGAAACAATCGATTGACTGGCTTAAGAGCAGACTGGACGAGGTGCAAGAGACTGTTAATGGAATAGAAATCAGAGAACAGGAGTACAGAGAAGTTGAGGCAGAGAGAGATAAAAGGATCTCTATGAATGAAAGAATATTAAGAGAATTGTGTGACCAGTCCATAAAGAACAATATTTGCATTATAGGGGTACCAGAAGAAGAAGAGAGAAAAAGGGATAGAAAGTGTCTTTGAAGAAATAATTGCCAAAAACATTCCCAAGCTGGGGGAGGAAATAGTTTCTCAAACCATGGAAGCCCACACATCTCCCAACACAAGGGACCAAAGGAGGACAACACCAAGACATATAATAAGTAAAAGGGCAAAGATCAAAGACAAGAACAGAGTATTAAAGGCAGCTAGAGAGAGAAAAAAGATCACCTACAAAGGAAAACCCATCAGGCTATCATCAGACTTCTCAACAGAAACCATACAGGACAGAAGAGAATGGCATGATATATTTAATGCAATGAAACAGAAGGACCTTGAACCAAGAATACTGTATCCAGCATGATTATCATTTAAATTTGAGGGAGGTATTAAACAATTCCAAGACAAGCAAAAGTGGAGGGAATTTGCCTCCAAAAAACCCACCTCTACAGGATATTTTAAAGGGACTGCTCTAGATGGAAGAACTTCTAAGGCTAAAGAGAGGTCAGGCAAAAAATAAAATCAACTTTAAACAAAAACAGTCAAAGGAAACACAAAAGTACAGAAAAAAACACCTAACATTTAAAGAATGGAGGAGGAAGAATAAGAAGGGAGAGAAATAAAGAATCATCAGACTGTGTTTATAATAGCTTAATAAGAGAGTTAAGTTAGACGCTTAAATAGTAAAGAAGCTACCCGTGAACCTTGGTAACCACGAATCCAAAGCCTGCAATGGCAATAAGTACATATCTATCAATAATCACCCTACATGTAAATGGACTGAATGCACCAATCAAAAGACAAAGAGTAATAGAATGGATAAAAAAGCAAGACCCATCTATATGCTGCTTACAAGAGACTCACCTCAAACCCAAAGATATACACAGACTAAAAGTGAAGGGATGGAAAAAGATATTTCATGCAAACAACAGGAAGAAAAAGCAGGTGTTGCAGTACGTCTTTCAGACAAAATAGACTTCAAAACGAAGAAAATAGCAAGAGATAAAGAAGGACATTACAAAATGATAAAGGGGTCAGTCCAACAAGAGGATACAACCATTATAAATATATATGCACCCAACACAGGAGCACCAACATATGTGAAACAAATACTAACATAATTAAAGGAGGAAATAGAAAGCAATGCATTCATTTTAGGAGACTTCAACACACCACTCACTCCAAAGGACAGATCAACCAGACAGAAAATAAGTAAAGACACAGAGACACTGAACAACACACTAGAACAGATGGAACTAACAGACATCTACAGAACTCTACACCCGAAAGCAGCAGGATACACATTCTTCTCAAGTACACATGGAACATTTTCCAGAATAGAGCACATACTAGGCCATAAAAAGAACCTCAGTAAATTCAAAAATATTGAAATTCTACCAACCAACTTTTCAGATCACAAAGGTATAAAAATAGAAATAAATTGTGCAAAGAAAACAAAAAGGCTCACAAACACATGGAGGCTTAACTACATGCTCCTAAATAATCAATGGATCAATAACCAAATTAAAACAGAGATCAAGTAATATATGGAGACAAATGACAAAAACAACACAAAGCCCCAGCTACTGTGGGACCCAGCAAAGACAGTTGCAAGAGGAAAGTATATTGCAATCCAGGCCTATTTAAGAGGAAGAACAATCCCAAATGAATAGTCTAAAGTCACAGTTATTGAAATTGGAAAAAGAAGAACCAATGAGGCCCAAAGTCACCAGAAGGAGGGACATAATAAAGATCAGAGAAGAAATAAATAAAATTGAGAAGAATAAAACAATAGAAAAAATTAATGAAACCAAGACTTGGTTCTTTGAAAAACAAAACAAAACAGATAAACCCCCAACCAGACTTATTAAGAGAAAAAGAGAATCTACACACATAAACAGAATCACCAATGAGAAAGGAAAAATCACGACAGACTCCACAGAAATACAAAGAATTATTAGAGAATACTATGAAAATCTATATGTCAGCAAGCTGGAAAACGTAGAAGAAATGGACACCTTCTTAGAAAAATACAACCTTCCAAGACTGACCAAAGAAACAAAATCTAAGCAGACCAATTACCAGCAATGAAATTGAATTGGTAATCAAAAAACTACCCAAGAACAAAACGTCTGGGCCAGATCAATTCACCGCTGAATTTTATCAGACATATAGAGAAGACATAATACCCATTCTTCTTAAAGTTTTCAAAAAATAGAAGAGGAGGGAATACTTCCAAACTCATTCTCTGAAGCCAGCATCACTCTAATACCAAAACCAGGCAAAGACCCCACCAAAGAAGAAAATTACAGACCAATATTCCTAATGAACATAGATGCAAAATACTCAACAAAATATTAGCAAACCGAATTCAAAAATAATCAACAGGATCATACACCCTGACCAAGTGGGATTCATCTCAGGATACAAGGACAGTACAACATTTGAAAATCCATCAACATCATCCGCCACATCAACAAAAAGAAGAACAAAAACCACATAATCATCTCCATAGATGCTGAAAAAGCATTTGACAAAATTCAGCATCCATTCATGATTAAAATTCTCAACAAAATGGGTATAGAGGGTAGTACCTCAACATAATAAAGGCCATATATGACAAACCGATAGTCAACATCATACTTAACAGTGAGAAGCTGAAAGCTTTTCACCTAAGATTGGGAACAAGACAGGGATGCCCACTGTCCCCACTGTTATTCAACATAGTACTGGAGGTCCTAGCCACGGCAATCAGACAAAACAAAGAAATACAAGGTATCCATATTGGTAAGGAAGAAGTCAAATTGTCACTATTTGCAGATGATATGATACTGTACATAAAAACCCTAATGACACCACTCCAAAACTACTAGAACTAATATCTAAATTCAGCAAAGTTGCAGGATACAAAATCAACACACAGAAATCTGTTGCTTTCCTGTACACTAACGATGAACTAACAGAAAGAGAAATCAGAAAAACAATTCCATTCACAATTGCATCAAAAAGAATAAAATACCTAGGAATAAACCTAATGAAGGAAGTGAAAGACCTATACCCTGAAAACTACAAGACACTCCTAAGAGAAATTAAAGTGGACACTAACAAATGGAAATTCATTCCATGCTCTTGGCTAGGAAGAATAAATTTTGTCAAAATGGCTATACTACCTAAAACAATCTACAGATTCAATGCAATCCCTATCAAAATACTAACAGCATTCTTCAATGAACTGGAACAAACAGTTCTAAAATTCATATGGAACCACAAAAGACCCCGAATAGCCAAAGCAATCCTGAGAAGGAGGAATAAAACGGGGAATTACGCTCCGTGACTTCAAGTTCTACTACAAAGCCACAGTAATCAAGACAATTTGGTATTAGCACAAAAACAGACCCACAGACCAGTGGAACAGAATAGAAAATCCAAACATTAACCCAAACATTTACAGTCAATTAATATTTGATAAAGGAGCCTTGGATATACAATGGGGAGATGACAGCCTCTTCAGCAGCTGGTGTTGGAAAAACTGGACAGCTACATGTAAGAGAATGAAACTGGACTACTGTCTAACCCCATACACAAAAGTAAACTCAAAATGGATCAAAGACCTGAATGTAAGTCATGAAACCACAAAACTCTTAGAAAAAAACATAGGCAAAAATCTCTTGGACATAAACATGAGCAACTTCTTCATGAACATATCTCTCTGGGCAAGGGAAACAAAAGCAAAAATGAACAAGTGGGACTATATCAAGCTGAAAAGCTTCTGTACAGCAAAGGACACCATCAGTAGAACAAAAAGACATCCTACAGTATGGGAGAATATATTCGTAAATGACATATCCGATAAGGGGTTGACATCCAAAATATATAAAGAACTCATTCACCTCAACAAACAAAAAGAAAATAGTCATTTAAGAAATGGGCAGAGGACATGAATAGACACTTCTCCAAAGAAGAAGTTCAGATGGCCAACAGGCCCATGAAAAGATGCTCCACATCACTAATCATTAGAGAAATGCAAATTAAAACCACGATGAGATATCAGCTCACAGCAGTTAGGATGGCTAACAACCAAAACACAAACAATAACAAATGTCAGCAAGGATGTGGAGAGAGGGGAACCCTCCTACTCTGCTGGTGGAAATGTAAATTAGTTCAACCATTGTGGAAAGCAGTATGGAGGTTCCTCAAAAAACTCAAAATAGAAATACCATTTGACCCAGGAATTCTACTCCTAGGAATTTACCCTAAGACTGCAGCAGCCCAGTTTGAAAAAGACAGATGCACCCCTATGTTTATCGCAGCGCTATTTACAATAGCCAAGAAATGGAAGCAACCTAAGTGTCCATCAGTAGATGAATGGAAAAAGAAGAGGTGGTACATATACACAATGGATTAGTATTCAGCCACCATAAGAAGAAAAAAATCCAGACATTTGCAACAACATGGATGGAGCTAGAGGGTATTAAGCTCAGTGAAATAAGCCAAGTGGAAAAAGACAAGTATCAAATGACTTTGCTCATATGTGGAGTATACGAACAAGGAAAAATAAAACTGAAGGAACAATACAGCAGCAGACTCACAGAACCCAAGAATGGACTAACAGATACCAAAGGGAAATGGACTGGGGAGGATGGGTGGGAAGGGAGGGACAAGTGGAAAAAAGGGGCATTACGATTAGCAGACATAATGTGTGTGTGGGGGCACGAGGAGGGTTGTACAACTCAGAGAAGACAAGTAGTGATTCTATAGCATCCCACTACGCTGTTTGACAGTGACTGTAATGGGGTATATGGGGTGGACTTGATGATATGGGGAGTCTAGTAACCATAATGTTGCACATGTAATTGTAGATTAATGATACTAAAAAAACAAAAGAAAACCCTAAGTTTAAAGACAGAATCTCTATATGAGGGATTTCTAAAGCTTGAGCAAAAGGGCAGTGCTAAAAGGTTGTGTTTAATTATATCGAAATGGGGCTGTGAGAGAGGGAATGGAGGATAAATCTATATATTGGAAAATTAAAAAATAAAACTTTCCTCATGATTCTGAATTATGCTCCTAAATGCCTACTGGGTAGTGCATTATTACCTGGATGCTTATCATGATAAAATATCACAAAATATTGGTATTGAATATTAAAATATGATAATTGAATAAAATTTTATATTATGTAGACTAAACCTTTACTGTTTAAAAATAGACATAAACTGCTCAGCTGGATAATAATATGGGTCTGGCTAAAATGAATGTTTTTTTGTTTGTTTGTTTTTCTTTTTGCCTCTCTTGGCAGGTTAGTGAGGGCAGAGTGCTGGGAGCTTGGCTTTGGAATGTGTCTTCCTTTGGGGAACCTCAGTGTTAGTGTCCTGGTTTACAGTGTTTGCAGTTGAGAAGTCATAGTCCAGGAATGTGAAGACAGTGGGAAGTGACACCAGCAGTATGAAACAAGGCCTCAATCCAGGGTGTCCTTAGAAGCTGATGGCAGAGTGCGTGTCCTGGGGTCTCCCAGTGCTTGGATCCCTTGGTGCAGATGCTTGGAGGAATTTGTGTACCTGGAACACAGATCCTTAATTAAAACATAAACGAGCACAAATTTGGAGCTTACTGTGTTTCCTTTTATAACTCATTTAATCCTCATATCTCTCTCTGAAATGGGCACTACTGTTGTCCTCATTTCACAAACGACAGATTAAGGTGCAAAGAGGTTAAGTAACTTGCCCAAGGTCCCACAGATAGTAGGTTGTATGGCTTGGATTTGATTTCAGGAAGTCTGATACCCAAATCTGTGTTTCTAATAGTTCCCTGAACTACTTCCTCATAGGTTTCTGAACTGTTCTATTTGAGTGTCTCTTTTTCTTGGTGGAATACTGTTTTCCTGTACTAGGGTTTTTCAAAGTAGTTAGAAGCTCTCATGGAACCCCTTATTTTATTTCTGTGATATTAGAATTACCAAATCTGCTTACAAAAATAGTAATACTCCAAATCCATTCTCCCATGCACATTCTATTCCTTTATTTTTCTTCATAGCACTTAACATCATCTAACTTGATTGACTTGCTGCTTTTGCTTGCCCTCCCACTGGAGCATGGTCTCCATGAGTTCAGGGACTCTGTTCACTGCCTGGGACAAAGTAGGTGCTCATCACAAATACGTATTTGGTTACTTAATGAAGAGGACTAATGCCAAGTACACTGGCACCTTGAACTTGGCCATCTAAAAGTCCTTGAGCCTTTCAAAAGGATCACCACTCTATCCTACTCTTACCACACATGCGTCAGTGAAACATCTCAGGGGCATTATTGTCCTGGGGAGTTGTTACACAAAGGCTGAGCTCTTCAATTGTCACAGTGTATGGGCAAAAATTCTTTTGCTTAAAGTTAAAAAGACAGACCTCACATCACCTTAAAAAATATGCTACAGATCTCAGAATCCCCTGTGCTCTCAAAAATCTGTTCCATTTTCTCACAAATCAGAATTTGGCAGGTTTCTTCCCTGCATAAGGGGCTGGTGCCTATATTCAGTTTCTGGTGCCCATATACTATTTCCTAGGTACTCAAAGTAGAATACATGTTTTAGGAAAATCCTTTTATGTTTACATAAGCTATAGGGCCATGAGGACTTGTCAAAACTGTTATTTGTGGTAAGTAAGTGATACTGCATTCAGCATTTTTTTTTTTACTGGCCTTTGGTAGTAGGAATATTTTTTGAACCATGTAATACTTGTGAATCTGCTTTACTCTGTTTGTTTGGCTACATTTGCATTCATTCATTCTGAATGATTAAGAGTAGACTTTAAAGTCCAAAAGATTTGGGTTCAAGTAAATACTGCTTCTGTCACATACTAGCTGCTATCTATCTGTTTCCCCATCTCTAAATTGGGAATGATAATACTACTATAAAGTAGAATACAGCATACTTCCATTTAATTGTCTTAAGGGACTATCCTGTGATGCTGTTTCAACTACTGTGTCAGTTAGGATTTGAATTGTTTGGAAAGTAGTGGCTCCAACATGTTTTTTTCCTGCCTCTCAGGCAGGTAAGTCCAGAAGTTATTAGGATCCTAAGATGTTTCTGCCCACTGTGTATGGACTTGAAACTCATGATTCAAAATTGCTGCCAGAGCTCCTGCCATCACTGCTATATTCCAGGCAGCAGGATGGGAAAAAGGACAGAATTGTGTACTTCCTTCCTGGAAGACTTTGAATACTTCTTTATTATATTTTATTGACCAGAACTCAGTCACATTGCTATACCTATCTGCAAAGGAAGCTGGAGAATATAATTTTTTCACTCTGTTGAAAGAGACTTCTCTGCAACTACCTTCAGCCATTCTTCACATATCTGTATCTCTCTGGATCAACTCTTGAGATTACTTGGCAGGATTATTGTGAACCTTGATTTATATCTCCTTTTCCAAGTAGTTTCTTCCCTGCTTTGTACCTCCTTTTTCAAGTAGTTGTTTTTTCCAACACTTTTGGCTTTCTCATAAATTTAGGTTGCTATAATTCTTCGTGTCCATGAAGTTACTTAATAGCTTTGCTTTTTGAATCCTCTCAGCTTCTCTTCCCACTGCTCTGACTTCATCTTCTCAGTTTTTTTACCATCCACATTTTAAAGAGCAAGAATATGATTGGTCGAACCTGGCTGTTCCTGCTGGTCCACAAGATTTTTGGCCATACTGCTTGTGGGTATTTTCATCTGCAAGGGTGCAGAGGCAGAGCAGGCTTTGTAATGGGGCGGACAGCTTAGTTCCTGACAAGTGGAAGTTCCTTTGGTAGGGAGTTAGAAATCTGAAAATGAGGATTGTCTTGCCAATGGGTTTCAGCCCAGGGCAAGTTTGCTGTGGGTTCAGTGTGACCAAAGAAATTGACAGCAAAACATTCTTTGGAGTGAAAGGGTTTATTACCCGGCTTGTTCTCCCTGTGGTATGTCAAGCCCTAGCATCTCTGCCTCCACCCAGAGCACCCAGAGCACTGGGCCGAGCTCTCTATATAGTGCAATAATAGCTTATTGCCTAAAGGTGTGGAAGCGGTAGCCTAGCAACAGGCCAGTTACATCATCAGGTGGTTTAAGTTCAGTGAGGATCCTGGCCATAGGAACCCCAACTTCACACTCCACCCCTCCAGGATTCTCATCTTAAAATCTACACACGCAATGGTCCCTGTGCGAGAAAGCTGGAGCACTATAACCAGATTCCACAACAGCAGCAGAGGATAACAACAACTTAGAGATAATAACAAAAATTAAGATACAACAAGATTTTGATACAGGTAACAAAAATTATAATAATCCTCAAGCCAGAGGAGGTTCCTAATGACAAAAATTATAATAATCCTCAAGCCAGAGGAAGTTCCCAATCCACAAAGACCTTAGGGGTGATAAGGCACATGTTTTAATGCCACCAAGATAGGCAAATCTTGTCCATCAGGTAGGATGCATGCAAGAGAGTGGTCCTGTGATAGGACTGTAGCAGGAAGGGGGTCCCTTCAGGTCTAGTATACCATACTTTTACTCCTTTCCCCGTGGGGGTTACTTAAGGGTCTATATATAGTGCTACTGGAGGTGCATGCACTGGCCATAATGATAAAACAAAACTCCTCAGTAAGATGCTCCTACCTTCTGGCTGTTCAGGATATACTACTGTGACCTTTGGGGGCCACTCTGCTGTTATTCCAGGAATACACAGGAGGCCAGCTTCCAAGCCTTGTCCCCAAGGTGCCAGGAGAGCAAGCCATCGTTGGCTCATGTGTTGAAAGGTCCAAGGCCATGTCCACTCAATGGAGTCTCCAGGATTCAGTGCAGCTGGTGCTGGCAGCAAGATATTCTGGTGGCCGAATCTCAGCTTCAGTGATTCTTCCTTGGTTTGTACTTGCAGTTGTATAGGAGAGGCAGCAATATGTGTTAACATGTCTACGGGGCTCAGGGCTCCCTTTCGGGATCTGTCATTCAAATGCTGTAGCACAGTCCATAAGCGGACTGACCATCCCCGCAGACTATTGATATCTGACTTTAGTCCGGATTTTAACAAGCCATTGTGCCTCTCTATTATGAAACTGCCATTTGATTTCCAGCTGTAGCACCCATTCTTGCAGTGTATGTCCAGTAAAATGGGTGCCCTGATCACTCTCAATTACCTGTAGTTGGCCATAGGAGGCAAAGAGACGCTGCAGGCCTGTTTTGGTCATCTGCTGATCTGCACAACGGGTAGGAAAAGCAACCAGAAGCCCAGTAGCTGTGTGCATGCAAGTCATGGCATACCAATATCCTTCTGACACAGGTAGAGGCCCAATATAGTCTATCTACCACCTGACGAGGGGTATTGGCCCCTTAGCTATTGTCCCATGTTGCTGTGGAACTCAGTGTAAGTCCCTTTTGGAGCATATGACACACTCCTGCCGGGCTCTACTAACTTCTTCAATGGTCAAAGGCAAGCCCCACTGACGGGCTACAGCCCTCATTGTCTTTTGCCCCGCATGCAACAAACACTGATATAACCATTGGGCTACATCAGAGGCAGGCTTTCCTTCTAACCAACGTATCTGGGCCAATTTATCTGCATCATTTCCTGGGGATGCCAGTGGCAAATGACCTGTCACACGGTATACTGTAATTATTTTAGTCTGACCACAGGCCCATAAGTCTTGCCACAGTTCTTGCCCCTAAAGGGGTTGGTGACCAACCAGCCATTTGGCATAGTACCAGGTTGGTATCCAAAGGGTCAGGCCCCGATAGACAGCCCAGCTGTCAGTGCAGACAACTATAGGGGAGGGCTCCTGGCTGATCACAAGCCACACGGCCCGCAGCTCTGCCCATTGGCTGCTCTTCGCCTCACCATCTTCCATCCATATTGTCTCAGTCTTAGGATGGAAAGCTATGGCCCTCCATTTTGGGGGCTGCCCACAGCTGGAGCCATCTGTGTACCATGCATCTTCAGGTATAGGGGCTCTTCCCTCCTGATAGGGACTCTGCTACTAATGGTTCAAAAGCAAGTTCTTCCTGCTTTTCACTAGTATATGTCACCAGCCCCAGTAAGCGTTGGAGTTCTTCACTCAAGGGGCTACTAGAGAGGGCACTACGCTGCTGTAGGTAAGCACCCCACTTGGCCAGTGTGGGTGTTTGTGCCACACCACTCCTTGGCTTTTGGGTCCAGTCTCATACCCACCCCAAGATGGAATAGGGATAGGTTGTTATTACCTTTATCAGGGCCACTGCAGTGATGGGTTCTGTAGCCAGCAAGGTACGATACATGGCAGCCGGTTGTTTTTCTATCAAAATATATCTTACCTCTGCCCCTTTCCAGAGTTGTGACTAGAATCCAATAGGTTGGCGAGTTCTTTCAAGTCGCTGCCAGAGACCCCAGCCATAACATGAACGTCCAGCTCACAAGGCCTTGATGGGTCTATCACACTCAAGGCCTGCACGACCTTGACTGCCCATTTTTTTGTGGTAAAGGCAGATACACATGTCTCATCCCAGTCCCACCTGACACCCTTTCGTACCCACTGGTTTTAAGGGCTTCAGAATTTGTGCCAAGTGCAGGATAAACACTCTCCAGTAGCGTAGAAGACACAAAAACTCCTGTAGCAATGCTACAGTTGTAGGGGTAAGAAAGGCCTGGACTTTATCTATAACTGCTTCTGGTGTAACCTTGGTCTTCACCTGACCAGATGACCCCCAAGAATTTAACTGACAAACCAGGTCCCTGAACCTTGGTACTGTTCACAGCCCATCCTTTCTCCTGTAGATGTTGCAGCAGTCTAGGTGCTGCACCTTCTAGATCTGAAAGAGAATCGGACGTGGGCATGACATCATCAGTATAACGGTACAGCTGCACCATTGGTGGTTTCTCCCATGTAGCCAAGTCCTGGGCTACAAGTCCATGACAGATGGTGGGGCTGTGGAGGTATCCCTGTGGAAGGACAGTGAAAGTCCTTCCCACATGAAGACAAACTGTTCCTGACTTTTCTGCTCAATGTCAATGGAAAAGAAGGCATTAACAAGATCTACCACATAATGGTATGTTCCTAGTTCATGGCTGAGGGTATCTATCAGGCCTGCAATAGAGGGGACAGCAGCATGCATGGGGGTATGACCTTATTCAATTCTCTGTAATCCACAGTCATACTCCAGGACTCATCTGGCTTTTTTACTGGCCACACCAGGGAATTGAAAGGACTATGGGTGGGCTTTGTAATACTCACCTTTTCCAGCTCCGGGGAGAGTTTCTCCAATCTCTTTATGCCCTCCAGGCAGTTTGTATTGTTTGGTATTAGTCACCCACCGAGGCACAGGCAGAGCTATGGGCGGACGCCTACCGTGTCCCCTCAGAAGTGCCTTCACTACACGTAGTCTGTCTGAACTCACCTGCAGTGGTCTGCAACCATAGACCTTTCAGGCAGGATATCAATCCCCAAAATATATTCAGGGATAGGGGATATATACACAGTATATTCTTTTGGGGGTAGATGCCCTATTCCCAAAGGGATTTGGGCTTTTTTCACTCTGATAGCCTTACCCCTGTCCATCTATGATAGTGGGGGTCCCAGGGAACTGCTCAGGGTTACTATGAATCAGTGAACATTCAGCCCCTATATCTACCAGAGCCAGGACACATTGTATGTTCACTGATGGCCAATGGATAGCTATTTCAACATGTGGCCTCTGGTCCCCCCTGGTCCCTCAGATACCACGACCTTTCCTGAGTCAAACCGTGTTCCCCAATCATCTTCCTGTGCTGCTCGAGTGAGGCTGGATCACTCTCCAGCAGGAAGTCTTGCAAACACACAGGCTGGACTGTGGCTTTGTCTCTGACCTCTGCCTCTTTGGTCTTAATGGCTGGAACTGCTGCTCTGGTTTCAGTTGTTGCCATAGCTCTAGTAAGATCCTATTTGACTTCCCATCTAATTTCTTTCCATCTGCTCCTGCCTGTATTAAATCAACCCACATCTGGGTCCTTGTAACTTTCATGGGGCCCTTTTAAATTCTTCTCATGGGTAGCAGACCTTATTTCTTTCTGTGTTCTCATTGCTTCAGCCTCTCCTAAGCCTGGTACTCTACGTGTTACCTCGCTTATGGGATGCCCTAAGTGAGGGGAAAGAATGGCCACTAGAGACCCAAAGAGGGATATAGGAGCCGTTTGAAGTACAATATTTCCCATCCCAATAGTTAAAAATCTCTTCATCTGGGCCATAATTCTCTGGACTATACATGGCATTTCTTATGCCTAGCTCTCATAACACCTGTTGGAGCTCAGCATATGTCTGCCGTCTAACAGGAGAGGATGGTAGATCACCCTGATTGGGCCACACAGCACGAAGTGTAGCCCTAAGCCATTCGAGGAGGGAGTGACTCCCTGGGGTCTGATGTGCATTTTGTAATCATGGCCTCAAGGTAGGCTGCACTGTCAGGGAAGACAGCTTTCCCATCTCTGATCTGGACAGAACAATTCCATCCACCCCTAAGTTCCCACAGATGCAGGAGCCAAGCTGATATTGACTCTGAGGGCTTCTGCCTAAACCGGGAGCCCAAATCTACCAGCTCAGCCTGAGTATAGGGGCGGACCATAGAGTGCTCCATGCCCTGGGGAGGGGGCTGCTCCTCTCCTTGGGGAACTTTCAGCTGCTGGGTCTTTATTTTCTTTACAACCACTGGGCATGCTTTCAATGTAGGAGGTGTTAATGCCTCTGGCACCACCCATTCATCCTTCTCCAGCTCCTCCATTTCCGGGGCTGATGGCACCTTTCTCTCCCCTCCCCCGAGTGCCTCCTCTTCTACAACCTTTACCATTTCTACCCTGCCTCGCAGCAATGCTAGCTCAGTCTTCAGCAGCTCTCTTACCTTCACCTCAATGCTTCACAGCTGGTATTCTTGTGTCACCTCCGCCTGTACTTCCCTCAGGAGTTCGTCTTTTTCCTTGATGGCCTTTTCCTCCTTCAGAGCACCTGGCAGCACTGCCATCTTGTTCTGTATGGAATTGTTTACCTCTCCAATGGCACCTTGCTGCCGCCGTTCTCATGCTGCCTCCTCTCACATCAATGCCATTTCCTTCTTCAGGGAATCCACAGAAGTTTGCAGCTCACGTTCTCGTGCTGCCTTTTCTTGGGTATTTTTCAGGAGCGTATCCTTCTCTTCTGTAGACTTTTTTAATACTGTGAGAAGCAGCCAAACCACAGTCTCTGCTGCCTCACAGGCACTCTGTCTCTCAAAAGACCTACTTACTATACCAAGGGCTACCCCTACTGCCTCAGGTGTCACCTCCACTTGCCTCCAGTCCTGGGGTGGAGCCCAGTCCTCTAGGAGGCAAGCCACATCAGAACACATACCCATTGGTGGACAATCCACTGTCTCCCCATTCATGGGCAGCCCGCTGAAGCACCCCTCCCATAAGGGCAGCCTGTCTTTTCCTTGGTCAACAGTGAACCCTGCCAACTTCGCCAATTGTCTTGCCAGTGGATTTCAGCCTCAGGCAAATTCGCTATGGATTCAATGTGGCCAAGAAATTGACAGCAAAACTTTCTCTGGGGTGAAAGGGTTTATTACCCGGCTTTTTCTCCTGGCGGTAGAGCGATCCCTAGTGTTTCTGCCTCCGCCCAGAGGACTGGGCTGAGCTCTCTATACAGTGCAATAATAGCTTATTGCCTAAAGGTGTGGAAGCAGTAGCCTAGCAGTAGGCCAGTTACATCATCAGGTGGTTTAAGTTCAGTGAGGATCCTGGTGATAGGAACCCCAACTTCCCCACAGGATGCTTTGTATATTAATATGAATGCATTTTAGGTAGCGTGTAGATAGTCACGTATCAATAACTGACATCAGATTGAGACGTAATATTTGAAAAGAATAGGAGGGTGTTTAGGGCGTACAATAGTGGCCCTCAAGTGCTTGCATATCCTGTGAAGTTTCTTGCTTTTACTTATGTTGTCCCTTTCATCTGGAATGATCTTTTCTTCTATACTCCCTTTCATCTACATAACTGTATCTTCTAAGACTATTTGAGAAGTTCCCCTATTGGGAAGCCTTTCTCCACAGCCCTATAATGGGCTTGGTGTGCCTACTCTCTCCTTGCTTTGTGCATACCTACTGTTATGTTGAATACACTTACATTGCCATTGTGTGTTGCAGGTCTGTAAATTACTGCTCTCTACTGAACTTCTAGAAAGACAGTTAATGCCAGTGTTTGGTCTCACTTACCTTTGTATACCTAATATTTTCCTAGCAATGCCTGCCATATTAATGTTGCTCACCCAATTTTTTTTCTTTTTGGATTGAATTTTTTTATCCCCAGTGTCTGATAAAAAGTAAAGGAATAAATCCTCCAAAATCAGTAGTACCAATTACTTTAATCTGGTAAATAAGAGCATTTCTTTCCCTTTTCCCATCTTAAATTAGAATTTTCCCTAAAAGAACTGTTCTTCCATTCAGCATTGAGCCAAAATCTCCTTTTGTTTGGAAATTAAAAGTACCTTGTAGTGCTGTTTTGTAGAAGAGTGACTAGTTTTGCTGTGAATAAAATCTATAAGTTCTCATATGATTTTATACTTGTGTTTGGTTCTTTTTACTAGATGACATTTGAAATCTGAGGTTGTTCTAGACAGCTTTCCAAATCTTTGTGATTGAATTTCACAAAGAGATCATGTGCTGAAGATTACTTAATAGGTGAGGGCAGTGATCCCTTAAATCACTGATTGAACTTGTCCATATTCTAGTCCAGGACAGCTGTAGCTTACTGGGGAAGCATAGGTGCTCCTGGATGATGGCAGCCCTGTTATACCTGAAAACATATTTAGAAAATGTTGAGAGGCCAGTGTTATTAGCTTTCTTTAAATGCGAATATTTCCAGGCTCATCACCACCATCCTTTTTCCTTCACTGAAGAAGCTATAAAAATCAATGTTGAACAAGTTTCTCCACATTTTGTAAAGGAAACTTCATTTTACTTTGTATATACACATTTCAGTTTAAGAAAAAAAAAGTTACTTTCCATATGGGGAAAGTAACCTTTAGAGTGCACTAAGGAAGTTGTTAAATAATTCACTGTTAGTGTTTTAAGTGACAACACTAACAGAAGGAGATACCTGTTCTGAAATTGGTGGCATTCCCAAGGGCTTGCTTCTGCCAGTCCGGACGAGTGAGTGAAGTTTCAGGACAGATGACAGATGTGACCTTTACGCAGAGTTCCACCGCCTCGGTGCTTTGGAGCTCCCATATGCCTTTGAACACACCAGAATGGCTCTTCTCTCTCCACAGTTCCCCAAATCTTGCATCTTTGCCTTCAGCCCATTTGTTTTGGGATACTGGCAAGAGAAAATGCTAGATATTAGTTACCTTTACTTGGAAATAGGTGAATCAGGCATGGGCCTCATTCTAAGGTATTTTACTGCCTGCTCCCTTCTTGTTGCCCCAGTTTAACCTATTGCTCCTGGTATTCTGATGCATTGACTAGGCTTTATTAACCTTTTCTATTAATCACATGCAACATTACAGAGATGAAAATAAGGAAACATGAACATCTTCCTTCTTTATATTGGTATGAGGGATTGCACAGCACATCAAGGTATTTTTAAGATAGCTCTTTTAGAAAAAGAAAATTAGTGTGTTTTCTCACTCTGATGGAACTGAAATTTGTTATATCTTGAAATCATTTTTTTCTCCTTTATTTTCATGCTTACCTTTGAAATTTCTTAGGGAAAACAACAGTAAACTGTAAGTAATATTAATTTTAAATTGAGTATTATGTTTTTTTAGATTAGTTTTTTTCTATAGACCTCTCAACAGATTTTAACCAATCTGTGACTTGCTTCTGACAGCGTCTGTTTTTGTACTTTCATCAGATGAGGCAGCAAAGAAGATGAGATTGTTCTGAGGTTCTTTAGTTCTTCCTCAGGCAATTCTGCTTGTAGATTTGTGAATGCTGATATGGAGGTTACTGGGTCAGAGTTTATCTAGGGTAGAGATCCATTCTGAAGAACTAGAATTCCCAAATTAAAATTGGGAATAATTAACGACTCATTTTATATTCTAAGCTACACATTATGTTAGAAGGGTTTATAGTTAAAATAAGTTCTTGCAAATAGAACATCTGTACAGGGAAAGAATATGAACTAATCATTTTAAATGTGTTACTGGTTCCTATACCAAAGCAAGTTTTGGTTATGCTTTTCAATATCTCTGTATCTGACTCCCTCTGATTAGAATGAAGATGCCACTCATGGGAATGCTATTGTTAAAATGAATTTAAGGTTTGGACAAGAGATGTGCTACTTCGTCTACAGTAGGATGTTCAGGGGTAAGTCAGTATTTGTAAGGATTAGACGATAGAAGGAATGAGGTAGGGGATTAAAGATGGTGGCGTGAGAGGTGAGACAGAGGCTTCCTCCCAAAACCTCATATAATATGAAAATAGAGCTACTACAACTACTCTTGAAAGAGCAGTGGGAAAGAGGACGGCAACAGACTTCATACACCTGGAGACAAGAGCAGCCCTCACAGAAAAGGGTAACGTACTAAAGCTGTGGTCCTGCGGGATCTAAGCCCTTCGCCCACCCCAGCTCACCTGCAGGAGGAACAGGAACAGAGCAGGGAGGGAGTGGAGATGTGGGACTGCTGAATACCTAACTCTGGAGATCTGCTGTGGGAGCACAAACCTACATTTCATGGTGCTTGCATGATACTCTTGTAATTAGGGGGTTGGAAAGCTAAGACAGGCAGAATTCCTGGAGAGACTAAGATTCCAGCTGCTTGTGAAAGCAGGGATCCATACCCAGCTGCTCAGGGACAAAAGAAAGGCGGGCAGTCTGAGAGACTTCCTAAGAAAGAAGCCCTTAGCAAGAGGGCTGCTAAAGGGGCAAGGATTGCACAGAGCTTACTACTCAGGAGAAAGCACAGGCAGACAAAATTGTCCGGGTGCACTCTGCCCAGCAGGTTGGGAGCTTTCATGATCTTCAGGTGCTCCAGCTCCCCGGCTGCCTACACAGCTCCAAGAACCCCTTCTGTGACAGGCAGACTAGTGCTCCTTTCTCCTGGCCAGCCCCACTGGGCTTGCAAACCGGGAAATCCTTCCCTGGTGTTAAGCCAGCCAGAGGGAAGATCTGTGTATAGCAACTAAAAACGCAAGCACAGAGGCTTATACCTGTGACCTCAGCCCACTAGTTCAGGCATAGCAGCCAGGAACCAGGAAACAGCCCTTTCCTCCCCGGAGGCACCAATACCACTCCCCTACAATCCCTGCATTGCTTCAGGGGCTGAGCAGCTCCAGAGAGTAGAGCTTCTGGGCACGAGAGGGCGCCGTACACAAATATGAAACGCCAAAGGAACCTGGTCCAGAGTAAAATTATGAATACAACTCCTGAGAAAGATTTAAATGATATGGACCTTATGACTCTCCCTGAAAGGGAGTTCAAAATAAAAATCATTAACGTGCTCATCAAGGTGTGGAAAGATATTCAAGAACTCAGGAATGAATTCCAGTCGGAGATCCAATCATTGAAGAACACAATGGATGGTATTAAAAGCAGATTGGATACGGTGGAGGAGACAATAAATGAAATAGAAACTAGAGAAGAGGAATACAAAGAAGCTGAGGCACTGAGAGAAAAAAGTATCTCTAAGAATGAAAGAATATTGAGAGAACTGTGTGACCAATCCAAACGGAACAATATTGGCATTATAGGAGTACCAGAAGAAGAAGAGAGAGAAAAAGGGATAGAAAGTGTCTTTGAGGAGGTGATTGCTGAAAAGTTCCCCAGTCTGGGGAAGGAGATAGTCTCTCAGGCCATGGAGGTGCGCAGATCTCCCAACACAAGGGACCCAAGGAAGACAACAACAAGACATATAGTAATTAAAATGGCAAAGATCAAGGATAAGGACAGACTATTAAAAGCAGCCAGAGAGATAAATAAGATCACATACAAAGGAAAACCCATCAGGCTATCATCAGACTTCTCAGCAGAAACCTTATAGGCCAGAAGGGAGTGGCATGATGTATTTAATGCAATGAAGCAGAAGGGCCTTGAACCAAGATTATCTGGCAAGATTATCATTTAAATTTGAAGGAGAGGTTAAACAATTCCCAGATAAGCAAAAGCTGAGAGAATTTGCCTCCCACAAACCATCTCTACAGTGTATTTTGGAGGGACTGCTGTAGATGGAAGTGTTCCTATGGTTTAATAGCTGTCACCAGAGGTAATAAAACAACAGTAAAGGAAATAGAACAGCTAATTACTAAGCAAATGCAAAATTAAATTAACTATCCCCAAAGTCAATCAAGGGATAGACAAACAGTACAGAATATGATACCTAATATATAAAGAATGGAGTAGAAAGAAATAGGAGGAAGAAAACAAACAAAAAAAGAGCTTCAGTAAAGTCAGTAAGATTGAAATTGTACCATACAGTTTCTCAGACCACAAATGTGTGAAACTAGAAATAAATTATGCAAAGAAAATGAAAAATCCCACAAACACATGGAGGCTTCACAACATGCTCCTAAATAACAATGGATCAACGACCAAATAAAAACAGAGATCAAGCAATATATGGAGACAAATGACAACAATAATTCAACACCGCAAAATCTGTGGGATGCAGTGAAGGCCGTGCTAAGAGGAATGTATATTGCAATACAGGCTTACCTCAGGAAAGAAGAACAATCCCATTGAGCAGTCTAAACTCACAATTAACAAAACTAGAAAAAGAAGAACAAATGAGGCCCAAAGTCAGTAAAAGGAGGGACATAATAAAGATTAGAGCAGAAATAAATAAAATTGAGAAGAATAAAACAATAGAAAGAATCAATGAAAATAAGAGCTGGTTATTTGAGAAAATAAACAAAATAGATAAACCCTTAGCCAGACTTATCAAGAAAAAAAGAGTCTATCACATAAACAGAATCAGAAATGAGAAAGGAAGAATCACTACAGATACCACAGAAATACAAAGAATTATTAGAGAATAGTATGAAAAATTATGTGCTAACAAACTAGACTACCTAGAATAAATGGACAACTTCCTAGAAAAATACAACCTTCCAAGGCTGACCCAGAAAGAAACAGAAAATCTGAACAGACCAATTACCAGCAACGAAATTGACCTGGTAATCAAAAACCTACCTAAGAACAAAATGTCTGGACCAGATGGCTTCACTGCTGAATTTTATCAAACATTTAGTGAAGACCTAATACCCATCCTCCTTAAAGTTTTCCAAAGAGTAGAAGAAGAGGGAATACTTCCAAACTCATTCTATAAGGCCAGCATCACTCTAATACCAAAACCAGGCAAAGACACCACAAAAAAGAAAACTACAGACCAATATCCCTGATGAACATAGATGCAAAAATACTCAACAAAATATTAGCAAACCGAATTCAAAAATACATCGAAAAGATCATCCATCAGGATTAAGTAGGATTTATTCCAGTGATGCAAGAATGGTATAGCATTCAAAAATCCATCAACATCATTCACCACAACAACAAAAAGAAGGATAAAAGCACATGATCATCTCCATAGATGCTGAAAAAGCATTTGACAAAATTCAACATCTAGTCATGATAAAAACTCTCAAGAAAATGGGTATAGAGGGCAAGTACCTCAACATAATAAAGGCCATATATGACAAACCCATAGCCAACATTATACTTAACAGCGAGAAGCTGAAAGCTTTTCCTTTAAGATCGGGAACAAGACAAGGATGCCCACTCTCCCCACTTCTATTCAACATAGTGCTGGAGGTCCTAGCCATATGGCAACAGACAACACAAAGAAATAAAAGGCATCCAGATTGGCAGGGAAGAAGTTAAACTGGCCCTGTTTGCAGATGACATGATATTGTACATAAAAAACCCTGAAGAATCCACTCTAAAACTGCTAGATCTAATATCTGAATTCAGCAAAGTTGCAGGATACAAAATTAATATGCAGAAATCTGTGGCATATCTATACACTAACAGGGAAATAGAGGAAAGAGATATCAGGAAAACAATTCCATTCGCAGTTGTATCAAAAAGAATAAAATACCTAGGAATAAACCTAACCAAGGAAGTGAAAGACCTATACTCTGAAAACTACAGGACAATCATGAGAGAAATTAAAGAAGATACCAATAAATGGAAACACATCCCGTGCTCATGGATAGGAGGGATTAGTATTTTCAAACTGGACATCCTGCCTAAAGCAATCTACAGATTCAATGCAATTCCTATCAAAATACCAACAGCATTCTTCAACGAACTAGAGAAAATCATTCTAAAATTCATATGGAACCACAAAAAGACAAGAATAAAGCTGGGGGGGGGATTATGCTCCCCAACTTCAAGCTCTACTACAAAGCCACAGTAATGAAGATAATTTGATACTGACACAAGAACAGACCCATAGACCAATGGAACAGACTAGAGAGCTCTGATATAAACCCAACCATATATGGTCAATTAATATATGAGAAAGGAACCATGGACATACAATGGGGAAGTGACAGCAACTGGACAGCTACGTGCAAGAGAATGAAACTGAATTATTGTTTAACCCCATACACAAAAGTAAACTCGAAATGAATCAAAGACGTCAATGTAAATCATGAAACCATAAAACTCTTATAAGACAACATAGGCAAAAATCTCCTGAATATAAGCATGAGCAACTTCTTCCTGAATGCATTTCCTTGAGCAAGAGAAACAAAAGCAAAAATGAACTCATGGGACTACATCAAACTAAAAAGTTTCTGTACGGCAAACGACACCATTAATAGCCCGAAAAGGCATCCTACAGTATGGGAGAATATATTTGTAAATGACATATCCGACAAGGGGTTAACATCCAAAATATGTAAAGAACTTACATGCCTCAATATCCAAAAAGCAAATAACCCGATTAAAAAATGGGCAGAGAATATGAAGAGACAGTTCTCCAAAGAAGAAATTCAGATGGCCAACAGACACATGAAAAGATGCTCCACATCACTAATCATTAGGGAAATGCAATTAAAACCACAATGAGATATCGCCTCACACCAGTAAGGATGGCCAGCATCGAAAAGACTGAGAACAAATGATTTTGAGGATGCAGAGAAAGGGGTACCCTTCTTCACTGCTCACGGGAACGTAAGTTAGTTCAACCATTGTGGAAAGCAATATGGAGGTTCCTCAAAAAACTAAGAATAGAAATACCATTTGACCCAGGAATCCCACTCCATGGAATTTACCCAAAGAATACAACTTCTCAGATTCAAAAAGACATATGCACCCCTATGTTTATCACAGCACTATTTACAATAGCCAAGATATGGAAGCAATCTAAGTGTTCATCAGCAGATGAATGGATAAAGAAGACATGGTACATATACACAATGGAATACTTATTCAGCCTGAAGAAAGAAACAAATCCTACCATTTGCAACAACATGGATGGAGCTGTAGGATATTATGCTCAGTGAAATAAGCCAGGTGGAGAAAGGCAAGTGGCAAATGATGTCCCTCATTTGTGGAGTGTAACAACGAAGCAAAACTGAAGGAACAAAATAGCAGCAGACTCAGAGACTCCAAGAAGCTACTAGTGGTTACCAAACGGGAGGGGTGTGGGCGGGCGGGTTGAGAGGGAGGGAGAAGGGGATTGAGGGGTATTTAGTACACATGGTGTGGGAGATCACAGGGAAAACATTATAGTGCAGAGAAGGCAATAATGAATCTGTGGTAACTTACTACACTGATGGACAGTGACTGCATTGGGGTATGGGTGGGGACTTAATAATATGGGTAAATGTCGTAACCACATTGTGTTTTCATGTGAAGCCTTCATAAGAGTGTATATCAATAATACCTTAAAAAAATTTAAAAAAAAAGCTTTTTGGCTACCATGGGTATCAGGGATCATGTGTCTCTGCTTCCTTGGCCTACCGTATGCAACTGTGATAGCTGACATTTGTGGCATTGTAAACTTTATGCATAAGGTTTTACTTGATAATAATAAACCACAGTAACAATGTAAAATTTTGTTTGGCTAGGGTTATTGTAAATACATACCGGTTAAAAGAAAGTAAGTCAATATTTAACCTTTGGTTTTGTGAATGGGCATGCGTTTTAGAAATCGGGACTATATCAGGCGAGTGAGAAGTTGTGAATTCTACATTGAGTAGTGCTGTTGTTATTCTGAAACCTAGGACCTCAGTCTGCTCCCTCAATTCAGCCCTTTCAAAACTGCCAGTATATAACTATGAGCTTTTCCTTTTTACAAAGGTTAGTTCTCTATAAGGATTGTAGACATTTATGATCTGGTGAGAATTGAACTAAAAAAAGAAATGCTTATAAAACTGCTTCTAGCCATCAAAGAATTTATTAAAAATTGGATATTAGGGAAGTATTTAAAAGAAAAGAAATGAAGCCATTACAACAAATCACATTCCTTAAGTGATACAGTTGAATTGATTGACATGTCTGCTGTATGGTCCCATAATAAAGCACTGTTCTGCCCACTTTATCCTTCCTGTCTTATTTGAGCTTGCCTAAGAAAAACAGAAGGAAATAATTCAGCTCATAAAGCAAATGTAAGAATATAGCAGATTTCCTTTGAAGAGGAAAGCAAGACAACACACAAGTCAGTTCTATGGGACAAACACTTAGTTGTAATCTCTTATTTTAATCTTGTAGAGAATGTCTGAATGTATCCAGCTCTCATTTGCTGTTTGTAGAATTGGCATGTACACGGTAAGCAATGTATCTTTCTGCAGTACCAAATGTCGTGAGAATATAAGTGAACTGAGTATTAGAGGCATTGTGGAGCTCTGGCAATTGTCCTGCACTGCTGATGGAGTGCAGATTCATACAGCCACTCTAGAAAATAATCAAATTGAACACCAGCAAATTCTATGACTTGAGCAAATCCACTCCTAGGTATATACCTCAGAGAAATTGTTGTGTCATTATTGAAAGACCTGCGCAGGGAATGTCCTTAGCAGAAGTATTCATAAAAGCAAAATATTAGAGATAATGCAAATATCTGTCGCTAATAGATTGGATTAATAAATTGTCTAATTTTAATTAACTTCATAGGATACTATATAGCAAAAGTAGATGAACTAAAAATAATTATGAACTATAGCTATATAATATATATAATGGGTATGATTTACAAACAATTAAAATGTCACAGGAAAATACATGCAGTATGATTTCATTTCTACAGAGTTCAAAAACAGCAAAACTAAGCAATATGTGGTTTTAGGGTTACATATATTGGTAGATAAACTATAAAGAAAAGAAAAATTTCAGATGTGGTTGCCTCTAGGAGTATAGTTCTCAGCAGGGGGTGACTTTGCCCTCCAGGGGATATGTGGCAGTATCTGGGGACACTTTGGGTTGCTACAGCTGAGGGCAATGGTATGCTGTGGCATCTAGTGGGTTGATGCCACTAAACGTCCAGCAACACACTGGTTAAGCACGTAAGAATTATCTGGCCCAAAATGTCAGTAGTGCTGAGGCTGAGAAACTCTGTTCTGGGAGAGTAGAGGAGAAGAAAAGTTTTTAAAGTTTTAGATGCCTACTTCTCAACTTGAATGGTGGGCACAGGGTGTTTCCCATATAGTTATTCGTTACATGTTGGCTTTGTATACTTTTTTGCATGTATGATGTATCTCACAGCAGGGCAAATCTTAGTGTGCTAGGATTTTTCCACATTAATTTTCCACATGAATCTGTGTCAGTTAACTCAAATGCCCTGAGCCCATTTCTTAAACCAGAAATACGGGATTGTAGCTCTGTAGATGACCACTGAAGGACTTTTCTAATCTTAAGATTCAGTGATAGAGTCTTGACTTTATCCCTTTGAAGGCCCATGGGAAGGGATTCTGAGATTGGACAGGAAACACAGTGATGTTTACTTCTGAAGAACAGAATATTTTCTAAGGAAAGACTTAACAAGACTTAAAGTAATTTTTGTGTCTCATCCACCTTGCCCAGAAGAATATGTATATGTGTGCACATGAGGTTAAAGGAAATCGTTTAAAATGAAGACTGAGAATTCTGAGTCAATGATAGGGCCACAGATTGTAAGCTCCTTGAGGGAAGGAGCCCAGCTAGTGTTTGTTTTTGGATCTCCCACACTATCTTGTGCATCTGGCCCATGGCAAATGCTCAACAGCTGTATGTTCATTTACATTAAATTAAAACAAGCAGTTTTCAGCTTTGCCTTAGTTTGAATTTAAAAAGAAACAGATTTCCTTTCTTCTCTTTTTGTTTTAGCTGCCTTTCTCAGCTGAGTATCTTTTAATATATTTTACATATTTATTCAAGATGCTGGATTTTGTATATAACATCTGCAATCTCAACAAAATTGGTGCTATTTGTCCACAGTTAAATGAATAGGTTACTTGGACATGCCTTTTTGTTATTTTCATGTGAAGTTACTTTGTGAGTACGTTTTTCTGGGTCCTCTGAGAAGCAGATGTCAATTTGGGATTAAGTGTGCAAGAGATGAATTAAGGAAATGTCAGTAAGGGATGAAGGTGGAGGGAACAGGAGAAGGTAGAGCCTTCAGACCATGCTGCTGATCTGACTCCTGTGCAGGGAGGGTGGGAAGGCAGGAGGGCTGCGGAGGAAGAGCATAGGCTGCAGTGAGGCTCTGGCAGGGCCTCTGAGCAAGGCTGCCTGTTGGAAGAGCCCCTGATGGGCAGGAGAGGCCTCTGTGTGCCCAGGCACTGGCTGGTGCAGCCCAACAGAAGCACAGCCTCAGCACAAACGCCGTGGTATTTACTAAGGAAGGATTTAACCCAATGTTGTGGCAGCTGGAGGCTGTCAGTCAGCTGTTCTTCTCTGGACAGGAGATCTGAGCATGGCCACCAGCGTGGAGTCGCCACCGAAGGGTGTACTTGAATCTAGAACCTGAGAATGTCAGGAATTGCAGTCATCCTTGAATATACAGCACTTAGCCCCAGCCCATGCAGTTGTTCAGTCTCTGCTTAATTAGTGAAGAAGCTCTGGCTGTGGACTTGTAAGGCAGATAAAAATTGTCCTTTTTAAAAGGTAAGTGCTGTAGACTTCCCCAACCCCCAATTTCATATTGAAGCCCTAACCCCCAGGGTGGTGGTGTTTGGCGATAAGGGCTTTTGGGAGATTATTAGGTTTAGGTAAAGTCATGAGGGTGGTGTCCTCATGGTGGGCTGATTTTAGCCCTTTAGAGACATCAGACAGTTTGCTCTTTTTCTGTCTGCTGTGAGGACGTAGCAAAAAGGCGGCCTTCTGGAAGCTGGGAAGAGAGCTTTAACACTACCCGACTACAGTGGCACCCTTATCTTGTACTTATGGCCTCCATAACTGAGAAACAAATTTTTATTTAAGCCACCCATTCTATGATACTTACTATGGCAGTCCAAGCAGGCTAAAACACAGTGGGGTGGGGATGGGGAGGTGGAAACCTTGCAAATTGTAAATAACGTAAACCTGGAAAACTCTTATTACCACCTGTTAAAAATAAATACTAAATTCTAGTGAAACAAAAAGTAGAGGAAGGAATTTTCGAAGATTATGGGTGACTTTATGGGATGAGATTGATCTGATCTTATGTGCTTCTAACATTATTGCTAAATAACAGCTGATTAAGCATTTTAAAAATGAGAGAAAAGCCATAGTAGGAATCTATAATCTGAAATGAGCAAGACCAAAATGTAATATATACAGGGCAGACATGCTGAAAACTAAGGTATAAAAGTAAACATGTTATATACAGGTGAATGCATAGTGAACCTTAAGCATTTAAAAGTTTAATAAAAAGCATACTCAGACAGCAAAGGATATTCTGTGTGTGCCATCCATTCTCTCCAGTGTTTGGAGGAGACAGAGAGTTCTCTAGACACTGAAAGTAAATGATGCTTATTTAGAGCACCTTAATTCAGGATGCTGAAGACCTGGCTTCTTCAGTTCTAGGCAGAAAGCTTAAGGCGCAGGTAGAGAAACTTACATATTACCAGAGATAGAGTTATAATGGTTAGAAAACCCTAGAACAAACTGAAACAGAACAAAGCAGAAAAGTCTTTAGAACCAAACATCTGCTCTGAGGAGGTAACTCTTCTTTACTGCGCACTATTGTACAGATTCTGTGTGCGCTCTTGAATGTGGTATCGTGATATATTACAAAGAAGTAATTGAGTTTTTGAAGCAAAAGGAGTCGTGTTACATGGATCTAGACTTTGGGTATTAAACAATATGCATGGGGTTCTGGTCCGGAGGAAGGAAGGAAAATAAGGTCAAGCCAAGAGTTCCCATTACAACTGTAGGTCTGTGAGTTTCTGAAATCCTGGCAGTGAAAGCAGGCCATGCTGGAGGATGTGATCTTGAAAAGAACCTTCTTCGGTCAGGTACGGATTAACCGTGGGCTAGAGGGCACGCCAGGGCATCACTTAGGACTTCCCTTTGGAACAGCAGGTGGAGTTCCTTTACAGGGACCTGCAGTTGCCCCCAGACTTCTCTGAGCTGCGAATAGTAACCGTCATAGAGTCAGAAACACAACCAGCTCATTGTGGCTAGAAGTGGGATGAGGGTTTGAGCATCTAGCCGTATCCTGTTGAACTGTGAACCCCTTTGATCAAAACTGAAAGTGAGAAGGTCTAAGTGAATGAAGCCAAGTCAGTTCATCTTGCCCCCTCCAGGACGGTCCTGCTTAAAGCGCATGGACCCTGCAGGGTAACTGTTGCCTCTGTGGATCCAATATCCACATCAACTGAAATTCAGTCTAGTGATGAATGAGATTTGAACTAAATAGTACCAGTGAAATATCATGCATAGTTAGTGATTTTGGTTAGTATTAAGAACTTTAAAAGCTCTTTAAATTCTTCTTTTGACTTTGCAGAAAGTATCCAGTTTTGCCAGCAAGAAAACATTCATCCTTTAGGACAGACAGTAACAGTTTGTAAAATGGCATCCAGATTTGTCCGGAGGCAGATTCCCTCACCAGTGGCCAGTGATTAGCCTGATACCCAGCTGTAGCACTCGCTCCCTGTCCCACAGGCATGTTCAGCTTCCGTGGCCTTTTCTTTCTGTTTTCTTTCTTGGAGGGGATAGGGAGAACTGTTTTTACTATTATAATAAAATGGCAAAACAATTATATATTATTAATGCTATTAATAGTATTGTATATTATTAAAACTGCTTACTTCAGTCTAGTTCTCTAGGTATGAACAAATCCTATCCTAAACTTCAATCGAGTTCTTTTATAGGGCTACATGTAAGGACACTGTATTCACTTGCTATTGCTACTGGAGCAAATTACCACAGATGTGTGGCTTTGAAATCACATAAATGTATTATTTTCCAGTCTGGAGGTCAGAAGCCTGAAGTGGGTCTCACGGTGCTAACATCACCATGTTGGCAGGGCTGTGTTCTTTCTGGGGGCTGTAGAGGAGAATCGGATCCTTGCCTTTGGGGGCTCCTAGTGGCTGCCCATATTCCTTGGCTCCTGCCTGCTTCCGGTGATGGATCGCTCCTCCTCCTCCTGCTGCGGTTGTCACATCCGACCCGCCTGTCTCCCTCCTTATGAGGAGTCTTGTGATTAAAATGGGCCCATCTGGATAATCCAGGCTAACCTTCCTTTTTTAAGAACCTTAATCACATCTGCAAAGCCCCCTTTTGCCATGTCAGGTTAACATCATCACAAGCTTTGAGAATTAGGACCTGGACATCTTGCGGAGGGAAAGGGAAGCATTATTCTGCCTGCCGCAGGCACCAAAGAGAGAGTAAGAGGACTCAGTCTGTCGCCATTCCTGGAGGGAAAGAAAATCAAGGTAGGCAACTCCTGATGCTGAGTTTAGATGTCATCATCATGTTTAATGCCAAGGTGTTAAATATTTGTCAGACTGGAAGTCCTGCATGGAGGCTTTGCAAATGCTGGCTCTAGCAGCAAATTCAAGAGCAGTTTTAATATGTGACCACGTGGAGAGCAGTGGTGTTGACAGCACCTGTTTAGCTTGTGCTTCTCGACCACTCTAGCTTAAATATCTTTTGTAAACTCTGTGAGATGCTGAGATGTCTGCAGTTGTGAAAAGCTCCAAGACAAAGTGAGGCTCATCTTAACTGGAGAAATTCAGCCTAATGATAGACTCTAATGAGTGAAAGTAAATTAAGATATTGGTTTGACTGTTTTAATAAAAATCAAGATATCAGTGGCTTAAACAAAATAAGTTTCTATTTCATATAAAACCCTAAGCTGCTAGTCAGTTTGGTATCTAGCCCTTTGTTTCATGAATCTTTTAAAGACTCTAGCCTGTCCTTCCCTTGCCTGTGTCATTCTGCTCGTGTGCAGGCTGCAGACGGCTCACCACTCCTGCATCTTTGTTAGTCTCTGGAAAAGAGGACATGGAGGCCAGGCAATTCCCTTGTGGCCATGACCTGAAAGCTGCACACGTCACATCCTCATCTCCTCTTCCCTCCAAGTGCCAGAACTTGAGTCACATGCCTGCATCACTCAAAGGAGGCTTGGAAATGGGGACTCTAGTAAGGAGCCAAGACTGGGGATTCTGTTCCTAAAGGGGAGACGAGAATGACGTGGGGGTCAACTTGTTGTCTCTTTCATGAGGAAATGAGCTAAGGTAGATGGATCAGCCATCAGGCAGTGCGGTGACCTTGAGGCAAGTGTGTAGAACAGAGGCAGGGTCAGTGCACACAGTGAACACAGTGTGGCAGCAGGAATGATTTTGTGTTTTGTGGCAAATCCAACTTCTCATTGGGTCAATACCTGAGACTTATGGACCAAGATCAGACCTAGTATTTCATTTATGTATACCTACGTATTGTATGTATTTCTGTCCATGGACACATGTACACATGTGGTCATTGTTCCTGACAGTTTTATATTGGAAAGTGTAAGTTGGTGGTGATGCGTTTTATAATCTAGGAAATGAGAGTATGTGCTTGCTTTCTTCCATAAATAAGATAATGTTCTCGAGTAAGAACCTGGCTAATGCTGCTAACTTTCCTGTCAGGGGAACTTAAAGTTGTAGGGTTAGTGAGCCTCTTGAGAGCCACAAATATCCATCCTGATGTCTATAGAGAAAGTTATGCCATGAAATGTGTGAGATTGACAGCACTGCCACTTTTTTTCATCATTTGAAATTGGAGCTCAGATTAAGCAAGATAAAATCTGTTTGGCTTAGGTGTTTTAGTCTGGGGAATGCAGAATGTATCCTTTTGTCTCAAGATCGAGACTCACTGCTGTGGACCTCTGTGACTCCAGCACAGCTCCCCTAACATGGCCCTGCCTGTTGAGTCTGACCCAGACTGAACCCGCTCTCTTTGCACCCCTAAACCGGCTCATGGCCCGTGCTCCCTTTCTCAGTGACTGGGTCAACAGCCCATCTAGCCACCGTGCTGAAACTCTACTGAATCCTCTCCCTGCTTCCTCATTTTATCAGTCTCCAGGTTGTGACCTCTCCCTGCCTAGTCACCTCTTCTCACTACTGCTGTTACCTGAGTTCAAGCACCACTATTTCTTGCTTAGAAAACTCTTTAACAGCCTCCTCTTAGCTGGTCTTCCCTTTCCAGCCTTGCCCCTCTAATCCCTTTCTCCCTTCCGCAACCAGCATAGTCTGAAATGTAGATCTGATTATGCTGAAAACATCTCAGTAGCCTCCTGTTACTCTTAAAGCCCAGTATCTTTCACACAGTTCCTAAGATGTACCCCATGAGCTGGCCCTGCTTAACCATTTACCTTTTCTCTGTCCTTCTTCTTCCACCTCCAGATTATATATTCCAGGCCTATTCATCTATTTTCAGCTCCTGAAATTTTATTCTTTTTACTCCCAGGGCTTTGTACGTGCGGTTCCCTCATCCTGGAATCAGCTGTCACTTCTTCTGGGAAGACCTCCATGACCTCCAACACCTGGGTTAAATGCTCTTCCTAGATGTTCCCTTTCTTTGCAGTCTAGATCCTTTCACCAGTCAGAGTGCTTACATCACATTGTCTTAGAACTGCCCGTTAATTTTTCTCCATTTCCACTCCTCAGCATCTGATGGCTCTTTACCATCCTCATCATTATGACCACTGACATATAGTGAGCCCTAACTAAGTGTGGTAAGGCCTCTCTAGATGAATTCATTTATCTCTCTACAATCTTGTAAAGAAGATGCTGTATTTCCTCATTTTATAGAGAGGAAGTTGGGGCATAGCATGGTTAAATGTCTTTTCCACATAGTGGAACCTGGATTTGGAGCTAGAATTTGAATTGATTTATGCTGAATTCTAAGACTTTAGCCCCGCACTTTTACTACCTTATAGGCAACGTTCAATGTGAGTTTGTGGAATTTAATCTAGAATAGTTTCTCAACATATTGTTTTTTTGTGTCTTCACTGACACTTTTGAAAAGGCCAGGTGAACTATTTTGCAGATTGTCTTTCTGTTTAGATCTAATTGTTCTTTCATGATTAGAGTCACATTAAACATTTTTGACAGGGGTATTATGTAGGTGACATTTTATCCTCAGTGTGTCTCATCAGGGGTACATGATGCCAATTTATCTCATCACTGGTGATTGGATTCTTTTTTTTAAGTTCATAATTAACCCAAGTCTGAGGCTGATATTCCTGACTTTACCCAAAATTCACAGACTGTACTCTGTTTAAAGCCAATAGTATCTCTTATATACTATTCCACATAATCTATTAATCTATATTATATATAATTAATTGTATAATAAACAATTATATGTGTAATTCATATAAAATATAATACATAGATAACATATTAATATAATTATAATCTCATAACCAATTTCTTTTCATTATAACTTTGTAGTATATGTTGAGGTCAGGTAAGAGACTAATTTCAGTATGGCTTGCTAAAGTTTGGAATGATTTTAGATGTGTAATATTTTGATATAGATGGAACCTTAGTATCTTCCTTCATTTGGTTTAATAACAACCTCAGTATTATGATGTTAATAAACACTGTGATCTACCCCAGGTAGTTCTTTTGGTTAGGCTGTTCCACAATTGAAGGCAGAGTTAAGAGTTCAGCTCTCATGTGTTTTTGCTTCACTGTAGATGGTCCTCCTCACTCTGCTGGCTGCGTTTACTCTCAAGGCTCAGTGGTATGAACTTGTGGCTATAACTGCCAAGTGTATTATCATTCGTGGAGAAGAAATGCTAATTATATGTTCTCTATTAACTAAGTTCTATTATGAAATAAAATATTTCTCATCTCCTGACTGTAGATATCCTAATTAAAAAATAAAAAAGCAAAATGAAAAAGAGAAGCTGTAGGAAACTGACTACTTCCATGAGGGTCATTCTTTACAAAAGGCCTTTGTGAAATTTCTTTTGGTAATTATCAGTTGTAGCTGTATGGTTGGGTGGAGAGGCTCTTTCTGATAAGAAACATTTAGAGTCATTTCATTTTGAACTTAAAATATTTTTAAATGACATGGTGTCCCTTAACAAGAGTCTAGTTGATGGAAATTTCCACTGTAGGAAATATGCATTTTTATATGTCTCTTCATGGATGGTTGACTTTGTTTTCTTGACAAATGTTTTGTGTTTAGTTTTCAAGACTAGTACTTTCCTCTTGATGGAACTAGTACCTTTCTTTTGATGGGGGGATATTATTAATGATAAGAATGTGATTAATGTTAAAACCAATGTAACTTACTTTTTTGAATGGTTAAAAATTATTCTAGAATGCAATCACTGTCCAGGGTGTGGTTTCCTCACATCCATAGCTTAGCAACAAATTGTATTTTAGCCTTTAAACAAAGCCAGTAGATTAATTTTGTTTATATGGAAGAGAATACAATCAACCCTGGTGATGATTTGATCTTTGCTTTGTAGAACTCAGATATATTGAAAAACCAACTTAAAATACTACACACAGTGAATCTGAATGAGAGGCTTTATGATTATTGCATACTGGAGAATCTGTGTCCTCTGTCTTCCTTTGGGTTTAGCTAGGGCTCTGGCATGCAGTAGGTGCTCAGTTTGTTGACTAAGTGGGTATGCTTTCTTTGGAATGGGGAGAACAGCGTGCCTTGCCCAGGCTCCAAGAGGCCTGGGGGCTCTGTCTCTAGTGCCAAGCATGGATTTCATAGACTGTGTGCTCCTGCTGGAATGTGTGTGAAGAGAGGCGATTTTACTTGTTTTGTTCCCTCCTGTATGTCTAGTACCCAGCTGAGTGTCAGGCCCTGTTGGTTCATCAGCTGCCTTGCTCCAGTGGCCTGTTGCCTTTCCCCATGGGCCATAGGATTATGGGCAGTGGGCGAGGAAGCATATGTATGTGTATCTTCCTTATTATTTTATACTCCATGACTTAAAATACTACCTTTTCCCTTCAGTCCTTGTCTTTTAAAATTGTGATTCTTCTTCTTTTTTGTCTTGTCTGTGTTGTGGGGGTAAAAAAAATCTTTGAAATTTCCTTCGCTGTATTTTAATACTCTCTAATCACATAAACAGTGACAATGATAGGTTTACTGGGACATTTGAACTGCCATTCTTAAGCTTCATCTGAAACAGGTTCAAAATACAAATTATTATTTATAGCTGGTTATCACAAAAACACTAATACTAGAATCCATGCTTTTGTAATTTTTTTTTGTAAATGCATAATTCACTTCAACCTATGATTAATGTTAAAAAAAAAAAAACAGTGCTACACTGTTGGCCCTGGAATCTCTGCCTTAACAATTTCCAACAATCGTAGGCAGCAACATGGAAAATTTGCTCTACTGTTATCCTGCTTTTTACATCCCATCCACACAAATTCGACCTGGATGAGAAGATAAGCCAGAAATTTTACCCCCAGTTGACTCCTTTATGCCCTTTATGTTCCCAAATGCTACTTTTTTGTTCCCAGTGCCTGGCAAAAGGGATTAGTGTCTGTTCATTTCACTGAATTTCATCATGTAGTTTCCTGTTTATACTTTTAATTTGAAAGGAACACAAATTGAATTTTCTCTGTGTGTGTGTGTGTGTATGTAGGGTGGGGGGTAAGATAATACAGAAATTAGATAAAACTTTTAACGGATTTGGACTTTTGAAAAATGATTATTTTAATGAGATCATGCTTGGCAGGAAGGAAAGCTCAGTATTGCTTTACCATTATTTTATATATTATATAGAAAGGAGAAAATAGTTGTTTGCTTTCATGGGATGAAAGAACGGAACCCATCAAACTCTAGACCATAGAATATGAAATTGGAATATAGTTATTAACGAAGGAATGGAAAGAGATGACGGGAATTGGGTTTTGGGAGGAAGAGGAGTTTTTCAGCACTGGGTCCTTTGAGAGTCTAAAGATCAATCCCATTAAAGGCAGGCAGATGTATGGTTTGCAAGGTAGATTCAGGCCCTACCATTTAGTTGAATGATACTGGTCAAAATACTTTATAACTTGGGCCTTGTTCTTTTCTGAAAGTGGTGCATTTGAATGAAGTTCTTGCTCATATCACTCTGAGTTCTGCTTCTTGTGAGTCTAACCTTGGTTGTAAAGCAGCATTGAAACCAGAAGCTTAGGTGGTGGCTTGAATCTTAGAAAAAAGATTGAAGAGAGGCAGGAATATCTATTTGAATTCAGTATTTTGTGTGGGAGATGTTTTATGTACAGAAAGATTTGTTGGGAAAACAGATTTTTTAAAACGAGAGGATGAGATGATGAGATATCAGATCCTGAATAGAAATGGCTCTTAACGTGCACCTTAGCGTTCATCTCAGAGTACATATTCTTCTACTGACTTTATGACTTTTCAGGGATTCCCTAGTATGGAACATGCATTATCCAGATAAACTTAAAGCATTAAGTATCTAATTTGTTAAACTATTAATTTAAACAGCACATTACCTTCTGGGACACATATATCTGAAACCTCAATTTGATGGGAACCCAACTTACTAGAGTCTTGTGTGAATTTTTGCTTATTCATTTCTAGATGATAAAAGCAGACTCTCCCATCATTCCCCCTAAAAAATATGTGGTGGTAATGGGTGTATGTGTGTGAGTGATCCCACCGTGTAACAGGTAAGTCTGGAATAATTCACCTTCCTGTCTGAGCCTCGGTGTTCTGCTATATTAGAAAACTAGATTAGATATTCTCTAAGGATATTTTCAGTGCATATGCTGTACAATTGCAAATGTACTCTGAGTTTGTTGCATATTTAGTATTTCCGTATTAGCAAATGTCCAAGTTGACAAATGTTTCTTGAGTATCTACTGTATGTCAAAGCACTAGGCTCAGGTAAGATAGCACCCTGAGCCTGGAAGGATCTACTGATTATTCTAGAAGACCTTTCTGGGTTATCCTGATAAACTTGAGCATGGTGAGACATCTTATCAAAAATCAACTTTGTTAATTCACATGGTCCAGCTGGATTGTAAACTATAAACACCAGGCCTTTAAAAACAAAATGGGGTCTATTAATGGGTGTGGCTGGCAAGGAAGAAGAAGTATTCTCTCCTGTAGGGTATGACATTCATTCCAGGCTTCTCCCGCAGGATGTGGTTGGCAGTGCTGTGATGTTCATGACCCACTTGGTCCTCTTGGGTCCCTAAGGAAAGTCACGTTGAAATTGCCTTCTGACCTGGGAAACACCATTCCCCTCCTGAAGTTACCCACTTGTTGCAAAAGAGGGCAGGGCTTGCTTCCTGTAGCCTGTCTCCCTGCAGGAGGTGATCAGAAGCAGGGGAAACTTATTTTTTTCTTTGGCTTTTACTGCTAAAGGCTATCCCAGAGAGCACAGGGTTTACTCATTAACTAAACTGCATTCCAAGTTCTGAGCTTGGGTGGTTTGGGGGGGGGATTGGTGGTGTCACTGATGACTCAGATTGGGACTACAGTGTAAAGTTATGATAACAGGACCTGGGGCACATTCCTTCACCTTTCCTGATCTTTGGTATCCTCATCTGTAAAACAAGAGATTTGGACAATGGCATCTGAAAGTTTCTTTTAGCTCTGATCTATGTTCAGAAAGATGACCCCGTGAGTCATTGTCAGAACCTCAGTTTGACAACAACTTGAGTTTCATCCTGTTTAAAGCACACTTGCCCCCATAAGGAAAAAATATACTGTGCATTTAATAAAGAGTTTTGTTAAATTTAAGAGTTGAAGTCAGAAGGATTTTTATTCTTTACTGAATAGCAAAATCATGTTAACCAGAGCCCTATGTTCTCTTGTGTTGTGGTTGTGTCTGATTCAAGCATTGTGGTCTTTGAGTTGGGTTAATATGAGTGGGACCTCTAGGACCAGTTTGTCTCTTTAATTAGTTCCTGGGGTACCAAAGATGAGAGACCAGAATCTGAAACAGCAGAAAGAACCTTGAGACTTGCCTAAGGGAAGCAATTTGGAATTCTGGCATTTATTATAATGTCAAAGAAGTGGTATCTGCATAGTTGTTATGTTATGATAATGAATCTGTAGATAAGGATGCTACTATGGGATTGGGGCCAGAGGAACCACACTTGCTCTTCCCTTTGTGTTTGTAGGGAGAACTATGCTTTGTATTATAACTCAGGGCAGGTCTGGGTAGGAGTGGGAAGAGTGTAGGAGGAAGAGTGCAGAACACAGGATCCCAAAGTATCAACGCCATTGATGGCCACACTGCGGATCTCACCGTGGGACAGCTGGGGCACCTGTTAGTCTTTTCTTCCTCCACTGCAGGGCTTGAACAAAGGTTCGTTTCACAGTTGAAAGCCTACAAATTCAGGTTCATTTGGGGAAATGACTTAAGATTGCTGAATGATTCTAGCACTTGCCACATTTTTGTAGCCCATATTAGCTGAGTCAAGTTGCCCCAGTGAAAGGGGTGGGAATTCTAGGGTTTTCTGGGTAAACATCTGCATGGCAATTGGGTTGCTGGCCAAGAGTGAGGAAGCTTTTGCTAACTCTCAAGAAATGTTGTAATTGTGTTACGATGTCAAAAGAATGTATTATAATATTAAATGCTACTGATTGTCCTGTCTGTCAGAGAGGAGGTTATTTGGTCATTCTATTACATTTATATTTTCTGAGATACAGAAGCTTTACTGTAGTCATTTACCTCCCCTGCAGTGTAACAAATACAGCTGATTTTTGAGTGTCTGGCTTGTAGATGATCATGAAAGCCTATTAAGATCCTGGGCTGTTTTCTTTCTCCCACTCACCTCTATCCTAAGTTTCTTTCTTTTTCAAACTATTTCAGAGAATTTCTACTGATTTCAGTATTGGGAAGGAGGAAATGTGTGGGATAAGTAAGTTCACAGAAATATTGACTTGTTGCAAAATCACATTCTCAGACCCGGAAAGAAAAGATTTGGGGTTATAACCTGTGTTTTTTGGTTTACTTATTTATCTGTGCCTCTGGCTTGAATAATCAGGAATTGATAACAGAACTGTTTGACAGCAGCCAATCCCAAGTTTAAATGTGCGTGCGTGTGAATGTGTGTGTGTATTAGGTGTGGCAGGACAGGGATGAGTTGATGGCTCAAATGAGTAGCATATTTGGAGCTGACCACTGGCCACCTGGCTGGGTTGGTTCTTGATTCCCATCTTCTGGCCCACTCTGTCCATCCTCAGCTGTGGGAGTTACTCTTGGCTCTCTCACCTCTCCACTGGGTGAGGGAAAAGCCTTTTCAGAGCTGCTGGTTCAGGCTCTGTTAAAGGTCCTGCCTGTTCAGGTGGGTGAGTGCCCATCCGTGCCTGTTCTGGCTTAGAAGCCTAATGAGTGCAGGGTTGGCTCTGAACAACCCAGATACTCTCTGTTAGGCTCTCTGCATGATCATCCCATCACTTGTAGACCACTCTGCCCTTAACTCAGAGCTGGGATTAGAGCTTGGCAGGAGTGGGGGGACTGTGTAATCCCACTGGAAAATGAGGGGTGAGGTAACTACCTGGACTGAATATAGTCTTGCTGCTTTCCTTTGGACTGGTCTGTACAGTTGTCATGTCTTAAAAGTGTGTGCCGTGCAGAGTCCATGACACCCCCCTGCAGGGTCATGGCTTTCCTGTTCTCCTGCAGCCCCTCCCTGTCATCTCGACTTGGATCGTGGTACTCTGGGTGATTCTGAGGCAGATTGCCTGAAGTTTCTCAGCAGGTCTGGCTTTCCATGGACTCTTGGGGAGAACCGGGGCTTTCCATCCCAAGTCCCTCTCCCTCTCCCCCACTTCTAATCTAGGTGGCTTTCCATTGTTCCAGAGTGATGCCGGGGTTCTTGTTCATGAAGCCGAAGAATGAGCTTCACAAACACTCAAGGTAGGAGAGCAAGGTACAGGCTTTTATTTAGAAATAAAGTGAGAGGACAGAGCTCCCGGCTCACGCCAGGAGGGGACAAGAGAGCCCGGAGTGTGGTGTGTTGTCTAGGGGGTTTTATAGGCAAATGAGGATTTTTCGAGAACATGTAAAAAAGGCTTAGGGGTGTGGACTTGTCCCACTTGCCCTGCCCTCAAGGTGGGCTGGGTTGTTCTCTGCTTGCTAGGGCTGTTTACAGTGAAGTCACAGGTTATACTGAGGTACCCTTCTTTATTTGTGAAACACTCAAGCATTCTAGGCCCAGTTGCTCCTGGCTTTTTGACTCTTAACTGACCTCATAGAAGATGTCTATATTCTTAGTCTGGTATCTTGATCCTAGAGAATTAGTGTGACCTTGACTTTGCATAATGCTTAACACAGAGTTTCAAAAGGGAATTCTTTGCCCATTGTTATATTGCTCTGACTGTAAATATCCCACCCTGCTTTTTCCGGAGGCCCTTACTCTACTCTGACTACACCCACGGTCCCTGTCTCAAGAGGATCCTTAGCTGCCTTGGAAACTGTCTCAGGACAGAGTTCAAGTGCCTGGGGAGTTCGTATCTTCTGGAGCTGTTCTAGGGATAGTGGGAATTATATTTGGATTAAGGATCAGCTTGTGATTCAGGATTTCTTGCCAAGAGAAGGTAGACGCTCTTAAGAATGTAGCTCTTCAAGGACTGGTGATTGCTCTTTTCCCAACATGCCAGTTCTCTCATTAGTTTTAAGCTGCTTCAGAACAATTTTTTTTTAATGGGCCTAGCTAGAAATACATGAATAAAATAAAACCTTTATGTCCTCCTGTGACTATCCATCTGAAGCTTGTTAAGAACCAGCAGCCTGTGGTTCTGACAGTCTGGCTGACTTAGCTGGTGTCTCCATATGGTTCCCCTACCAACAGTTAAGAATGTTTTGCAAATACAGGTGTTACTGTTATGGCAGCAAATAATGTAAGTCAGTACTCCTGCGTTTACATACAGCTCTGAAAAGAAACCAGCAGGAGAGAAGAAACCAACCATAGTGGTCTGAAAACAAGTACCTATCCCAGTTTTGCTAGAGGCACTTTCTTTGTGTGGGCTCAGAAAAGAGGCAAGTTTTTACCAACAAGAAACCAGTAGCCTCTTTTGACAAGCAACGAGGCACTTGGGTTATTTCTTACCAAAAATATATAATTTTGAAGGTAATACGTGATTATGATAAAAATGAATCAAACAACTTCTCTGCTTATTTATATTGAATATGGCTCCACATGGTCACTGGCCCTGACTCTTAGCCCCTTAGATCCAAAGCCTGCAAGCATGATTTAGTTTCCAAACAGAAATTTCTAATAGAGAGGAATTTGGCCCACTTTATCGTTACAGCTTGGGTCACAAGTCAGGTGTTAGCCTACCTTTGGCTGAGTCCCTCTTGGTGAAGTGTTGCCTCTGGATCGGCCTGCTGGGCCAGGGTTTTGGGGTGGGATTGCCCTCATGGGGGGCTTGGGCAGGGTAGGTAGTAATTCATGTCTAATATAAACATACATGATTATTTCCCCAAAATAAGTTCCTAGGTATTAAATTATTGAATGAAAGATATGGACCATTTTAAGGTTTTTTTCCCCCCTATAAGTATATATTCCTTCCAGAAATATTACATCCTTTATACCAGCTAAGCATGAGAGTGACTGCCCTCTCGTATACCTCCTTATCTCAAGTCTAGATATGATAATTTTTTTAAGGTATCATTGATATACACTCCTATGAAAGTTTCACAAGAAAAACAATGTGGTTACTGCATTCACCCTTATTGAGTCCCTCCCCATACCCCAATGCAGTCCCTATCAGTGTAGTAAGATGCCACAGAGTCCCTATTTATCTTCTCAGAGCTACACTGTCTTCCCCGTGACCCCGCACACACCATGTGCACCAATCATGATACCCCACAATCCCCTTCTCCCTCGCTCCCAAACTGCCCCCTCCACACCTCCCCTTTGGTAACCACTAGTCCCTTCATGGAGTCTGTGAGTCTGCTGCTATTTTGTTCTTCAGTTTTGCTTCGTTGTTATACTCCACAAATGAGGGAAATCATTTGGTATTTGTCCTTCTCTGCCTGGCTTATTTCACTGAGCATAATACCCCCCAGCTCCATACATGTTGTTGCAAATGTTAGGATTTGTTTCTGTCTTATGGCTGAATAATACTCCATTGTGTATATGTACCACATCTTCTCTATCCATTCATCTACTGATGGACACTTAGGTTGCTTCCATATCTTGGCTATTGTAAATAGTGCTGCGATAAACATAGGAGTACATATGTCCTTTTGAATCTGAGAACTTGTATTATTTGGGTAAATTCCTAGGAGTGGAATTTCCGGGTCAAATGGTATTTCTATTTTTAGGTTTTTGAGGAACCTCCATATTGTTTTCCACAATGTTTGAACTAGCTTACATTCCCACCAGCAGTGTAGGAGGGTTCCTCTTTCTCTGCATCCTCGGCAGCATTTGTTGTTCCTAGTCTTTTCTGTGTTGGCCTCCTAACTGGTGTGAGGTGATATCTCATTGTAGTTTTAATTTACATTTCCCTCATAATTAGTGATGTGGAGCATCTTTTCATGTGCCTGTTGGCCATCTGAATTTCTTCTTTGGAGAAGTGTCTGTTCATAACCCATTTTTTAATAAGGTTATTTGCTTTTTGTTTGTTGAGGAGTGTAAGTTCTTCATATATTTTGGATGTTAACCCCTTGTTGATATGTCATTTACAAATGTATTCTCCCATACTGTACGATGCCTTTTTGTTCTGCTGATGGTGTCCTTTGCTGTAAAGAAGCTTTTTAGCATAATGTAGTCCCATTTGTTCATTTCTGATTTTGTTTCCCTTGCCTGAGGAGATATTTTCAGGAAAAAGTTGCTCATGTTTATATTCAAGAGATTTTTGCCTATATTTTCTTCTAAGAGTTTTATGTTTTCATGACTTACATTCTTCAAATCTGATTCATTTTGAGTTTACTTTTGTGTATGGGGTTAGACAATAATCCAGTTTCATTCTCTTACATGTAGCTGTCCAGTTTTGCCGTTTTGCCAACACCAGTTGTTGAAGAGGCTGTCATTTCCCCATTGTATATCCATGGCTCCTTTATCATATATAAATTGACCATATATGCTTGGTTTTATATCTGAGCTCTCTAGTCTGTTCCATTGGTCTGTGGGCCTGTTCTTGTGCCAGTACCAAATTGTCTTGATTACTGTAGCTTTGTAGTAGAGCTTGAAGTTGGGGAGCATAATTCCCCCAGCTTTATTCTTCCTTCTCTGGATTGCTTTGGCTATTCAGGGTCTTTGTGGTTCCACATGAATTTTAGAACTATTTGCTCTAGCTCGTTGAAGAATGCTGTTGGTATTTGGGTAGGGATTGCATTCAGTCTGTAGATTGCTTTAGGCAGGATGGCCATTTTAACAATATTAATTCTTCCTATCCATGAGCATGGGATGTGTTTCCATTTATTGGTATCTTCTTTAATTCTCTCATGAGGGTCTTGTAGTTTTCAGAGTATAGGTCTTTCACTTCCTTGGTTAGGTTTATTCCTAGGTATAGATACTATAATTTAAAGCAAAACCAAACCAAACCTTGACTACTTAACATAAGTATCATGTTGATTTTATATATCTTATATTCAGTTAGTAGTAAGTGATTTTTAATTTGCATTTTTTTACTACTACATTGAATTTTTTCCACGTGTTTATAGGGTAATTTGTATGTTTTGAACTCTTTCTTACTGTCATTCCTTTTTAATATTTTTAAAAGATAAACTGAAGCATATTAAAATTTTTAAGAGTTTATTTGGACAGTGCCAAAATGGAAGTGGTTAGGAGCATTCCACAGACAGGAACTTTGGGAAAGGCTTTTATAGAGAAGAGATGGAAGCAAAGCAAGAAATGATCTGATAGCTCAAGCTTAGGTGGTTGCATTATTTGGGAAGGCCTTGTTGGCTCTTTATAATTGGATGACCTTAAGTTTTGATTTCTTAACCTTATGGCATGCCAGGCTTAAGTTTTGTTTTGCTTTACATAGGCTGCTAAGGCATTAAAGTCACCTCTGTCTAATGGCCTCCTTGTTTAATTTAACACTTCCCTTTCCAGCCATTAAAGCAAAGAGTAAGTACAAGAACAAGAAAAAATATGGTTTGGATTAGAGTTTGGGAAATTACCTAAAGTAATTATATATGTTCCCATATCAGTGACTAGTCTTTCTTGGAAACATAAATTCCTAGAACTGAAGGATTCGTGTAGTGAAAAGATTACAAGGTCATGCCCATTAATGGCTCCTGATCACAGTTAGCTTTTCCGCAGACTTTGTCTGTAAAACAGATGTGATAGAAATACCTGCAGATCACAACAGGACTGGAGTGAGGATTTGAAAGGCTAGCAAAGAGCTGTGGAAGACTGGAAAGCATCTTAGTTGCTCATGTCCAAAACAGAAAGAACACAATGTGCCCTAATGCAAGAAGCAACCTGTACTAATTTGATTTGCAAATGAGAACTTCCTTTTATATTTTGTATAAACACTTTTGTGATAATATCAACCACCCCACCCCCAAAAACCAGCCATGTTGATTTCTTTTTTCTTCTTGCAGATGAGGAAAACAAGGGTTATGCAGGCCAAGTAACTTGTTAAGAACAAACAGTGCCATTGTATGCCAAGTGCCAAACTAAGCACTGAGGGGTCAGAATTATTTTGCGAAGACTTTTATGCAAAACCATCATGAGGGTGTTTGAGATTTAGAGTCATTGTACTGAAAGAATCTGTTCCTTAATTCCCATCAGGTCCTTTATGACTTTTGTTAAGATTAGTCATAAAAGAAGATACAGACCCAGGGAAACAAAAGCAAAAATGAACAAGTGGAACTATATCAAATTTAAAAACTTCTATACAGCAAAGGACACCATCAGTAGAACAAAGAGGCATCCTACAGTATGGGAGAATGTATTCATAAATGACATATCCGATAAGGTGTTGACATCCAAAATATATAAAGAGCTCACTCACCTCAATAAACAAAAAGCAAATAATCCAACTGAAAAATGGGCAGATGATCTGAACAGACACTTCTCCAAAGAAGAAATTCAGACGGCCAACAGGCACATGAAAAGATGCTCCACATCCCTAATCATCAGAGAAATGCAAATTAAAACCACAATGAGATATCACCTCACACCAGTGAGGATGGCCACCATCCAAAAGACAAACAAAAACAAATGTTGGTAAGGATGTGGATAAAGGGGAACCCTCCTACACTGCTGGTGGGAATGTAAATTAGTTCAAACATTGTGGAAAGCAGTATGGAGGTTCCTCATAAAACTAAAAATAGAAATATCATTTCACCCAGGAATTCCCCTCCTAGGAATTTACCCTAAGAATGCAGCAGCCCAATTTCAAAAAGACACATGCACCCCTATGTTTATCACAGCACTATTTACAATAGCCAAGAAATGGAAGCAACCTAAGTGTCCATCAGTAGATGAATAGATAAAGAAGAGGTGGTACATTTACACAATGGAATATTATTCAGCCATAAGAAGAAAACAGATCCTATCATTTGCAACAACATGGATGGAGCTATAGGGTATTATGCTCAGTGAAATAAACCAGGCGGATAAAGACAAGTACCAAATGATTTCACTCATCTGTGGAGTATAAGGACAAAGCAAAAACTGGAGGAACAAAACAGCAGCAGACTCACAGAACCCAAGAATGGACTAATAGTTACCAAAGGGAAAGGGACTGGGGAGGGTGGGTGGGAAGGGAAGGATCAGGGGAATAAGGGGCATTACGATTAGCACACATAATAGGGGGCGGGGCACGGGGAAAGGCAGTATAGCACAGAGAAGACAAGTAGTAACTCTATAGCATCTTATTATGCTGATGGACAGTGACTGTAATGGTGTATGTGGTGGGGACTTGATAATGGGGGGAATCTAGTAACCACATGTTGCTCATGTAATTGTATGTTAATTATACCAAAAAAAAAAAAAGAAGATAAAGACCCAAAACTCTTGCTGTAATTGGTCCTCAAATTCATTTAGTTGTGGCAGAGCCCCCAGATGTTTTGGACATTCTTTTTGTGATACTCCAAAAATGTTGGGATAAAAAAAGCTTCAAGTAACTAATTATACAATCTTATGTTAAATCAGATTCTTCAGATAATAGACACTTGTATAGACAAGATATATAGCAAGTACCCAAAGTTAAAAAATATGAGCCCATCTTGGAATTGAGGACTATCTTACTAATTCCCCCCCCCCCTTGTTAATTGGCAGCGGATCTTGTCATTATCTAATTTTTGGTAGTAGAACACCTCTGTTAAGACACAGAACATCAGTGTTCCATGGGAACAAATTTTGACAATCCCTAGTTTAATCCACAGGAAACTAAAAATTTTTTTGATAGAAAATTTATGTGTGATAGTCTAGTTTTTCTGACTATATCCTATCACCTCTCAGCCTCCATCTCCCAATGCTAGATTGACCTGTGTAAGAAACTTGTTACTGATCTCAAAAGATTGCCAACATTTGGCAAGTTTTTTTAGCTTAGAAAACTACTGATAATCTCTCTGGTTGCTTAACCTTTTACACTCACTTACAATGTGTTCTTTTAAACAAAGTGATCCCTTACCTCAGTTACACAATTAACATTAAAATCAATCTACTTCAGTTTATTATGTGGCTTGGCCAAAGAATCTACTTATACTGAGTTGAATGAGCTTAGATTTTCATTTGGTGATACTTTATTCTTAATCAATTCTTCAGTCTTCCTCCCCCATCTTTCCTGTCCCCCCGTTGGTGGTGACTATATGTCCATTACCTGGGCATTGTGCATGGTGCCCTGTAGGAGTGGTGTGACCCAGCTTCATGATGGGCCATGTCATTCTGACCAATTGTGATTGACTGTCATTCCATGACAAAGAGCCTGTCAGTGGCTAAACTGGTAGAGAAGGCTTGTACTTTGTTAAATGATGTTGTTGTTATGGAAGACTGGTTTACTGAAACCTAAGCAAGTTCAGATAGCTAAAGCACAGGTTAGATTGTAAGCAGCAAATATATTCCTTCTAAAGAGCAACCTAAGCATCTAAAAAACCCCAATTTAGAACTTTATCCTGATGCTCTTTTGCAACTGAAAGGGTTTGAAAAAGTAAACTGTTATTTTTGTGCAAAGTAACTTCCAGAGGCAGACTTTTCTGAAAAGAAAATTTCCTTTAACTATTAGATTAGTACGTCTTTTGCCTGGAGTGGTGAAACCTTTTGTTGAGTGTTCAGAGCTTTCAGGGGTTTCTTAACACTGCATGTGCTTACTTTGATTTCTGACATCTCTGTGATTACTCAGTTGGACCAGTTATTCCAAAGGCTGGCACCTCTTAGCATGAGCCTGCATTTTGGTGATAGTGCAGAGTAGCATTTGTTTTGTCCCAACATGGAGAATGTCAGAGATTTTTCAGTTACTCTTTTTCATTTACTCATCAAATAGTTGGATGGGCCAGCTCTTTGCCTACATAAAATTACAAGCCATTAGTGTGCACTTAAACAAAACATGTAGAAGTTACCCTATGGTTCAGTGGTTGTCAGCACTGACTGGCTACTGGAATTGTATGGGTAGCTATAAAAAAAAAGCTTTTGGCAAGATTCACTCCCAGAGATTCTGATGTAATGGGTCTGTGGTGTGGTTTAGGTGTTGGGGTTTTTTAATGTTACCCTAGGTGACTCTAATGTGCAGACAAGGTTAGAATCACTGCTCAAAAGTTGATTGTATTCTTAAAGTAGGTTCAGAGTGTCCTGTTGTCACTCCAGAGAAAGGAAATCCTGGGATCAAAATACCTCTAAAACTGAAATCAGTCAAAGGGAAAAATAAAGTTTAAAACCCATTTATTGCTTACAAACTGCAGTCCGGGGCGTCTCTTTTTCCTGCTAGGGCAGAAGCAAACGAGACCTCGCCCTAACTTCTCAGGTTCAGATAAGCCTTCAGTTGCCCAGGTGGTTACCCACTGATACAGAGATGAACTTCTCTCCACCCCTGAGGAATGCTTATTGATGTGCAGATGCACTAAAACCAGGTGAGATATTCTGGAGCTATTACAATTTTACCGACACCCGTTATTCATCTTCTTAAACAGGAAAGCATGGTAGACACTGAGGAACTTAAGATCAATATTTGTTGGAGTCCTTCCCCTGGAAATTACGAATCAGTAGGTCTGAGATAGGAGAACTCTTCAGGTTTTCTGATTTTGATAACATCCCTTTAAGAGCCACAGCTGTAGTACAAAATTAAACTTTAGAAACGTAATAAGGGTGCCAAGAAGATGCCCTAGGCAGTCCGAAAGTAAGGCTCATCAGAGGTCTCGGTTTTGTTCTGCCACTTCTGGGTGCTGCGGTGAAGCCCTCTCATCACAGACTTCTGGTGCTGACCAGTGTTAATACTCAATTATTTTTTAAAAGTCTGGCTTTCCTTGGTTTGATTAAATACTGGGAAAACATCCTCAACAAAGAATAGAATAATTAAAGAAAAATACTTAGATGTCTGTCAGAAGCTTATAGATGTTATCTTTTTTTTTTTTTTGCTTCAGTTCAGAACATGCTGAAGAATTTTTCTTTGGCCACCTTGGAACTTTTGAAGTATGATTTTTTTTTTTCATTAAAAAGTATGAGACACTAATTAAAGCCTTGCATCATTGTTTGCTTCTCTTCTTGCCTAAATTAGGAGGGGGTTTTAAGTGACTCACTTCCTGGGCTTCTGTGCAAATTGGCAGTGTTAGTTTTCTTTAGCTTTTTCAAGCCATGCAGAAAAATAATTTAATATAGCATTTGAAAACAAGTTTGAAGTTAGATTGCCAAGTATAGTAAAACTAAACTAACTTTGCCACTGTTAGGAGGTAGATGTTGGGTTTTATAATTTGTTTCATTTCAGAGAGTGAACTATGTTTCAGTTAGACTGAAACAGTGGCCCCAGTGACCTTTTGTGTGCCCATCTAGGGCTCTCAGAGCCAGTTTGTCCTGGGAGCAGATACCTGTAGAGGGGGACTTGTGATGTGGGCATTTTTTTTGTTCCAACATGAGAAAGTCAGAGACTTTTAAGTTACTCTTTTTCATTTACTCATCAAACAGTTGCATGGGCCAGCTTTTTGCCTGCAGCTCTTTGCTATGAAGTGAGGACTTCACCACAGCACCCAGAGGTGGCAGAACAAACCGAGACCTCTGATAAGCCTTACTGTCAGACTGCCTGGGGCATCTTCTCGGCACCCTTATTATGTTACTAAAGAGCCCGTCCTACAGCGCTCCCCAGGACCTCTGGATTCTGCTCCATCTCCTGTGCTCTCTCTGTTACACTAGCCAGCTCTTCATCTGAGATCTTTGACCCCTTCCCTACTACCCATGTCCCTTCATTTTCCCTCTTTCCATTGTCATTTCTCTCCTCAAGACCCCTAGGGTTGTAGGCCCTCTTCTGCTTACCAACCATCATGTCTCCTCAGAAGTTACTGGACCTTTTTCTTTCCACCTCAGAGACTGCAAAATCTGGCATTTACTTCTGTTAATTTAATCAAATTCACTCCTCCTCCACTCAGTGCTTTAAAAAATATGGTCTCTTCCATGTTGTGCAGTTTTATCAGCCCTACCCACATCCATGCCTACTTTTTTCTCTCTCCCTGATCAGCGCAGACCCCATGCCGGTCACTGTACATTGTCCACAGACCCAGTCCCCAGTCCCCACCATTCCACTCTGTTTTTCTCCAGGCAGACCACCAAGTGCTGCTTGCTGGAAACCATGAAGGCCCTGTTGGCCAGCTTTGATACGACTGATGGGTTACAGGCTCTCCTGGGCCCTCTGTTGCTCTTCAGCTTGTACCCCGTAGACAACTAGGGCTTTCCTTCTTCCCCACACTACTGCTACTAAAGATCTTTTCTTATTATCTGTAAACTACAACCACATTCCTTCCTCCTGTACCTCAGGAAATAGTCTCATGGACTCCCTCACTGAGAAGCTGGAGATAGGAATCCTTCCATTTTGCCTCCTCCAAATGTTTCTATATATTGTTGCTTATCTCTCCCCTTCACTACCCTCTTCCACGGCTGATAAGTCAGTTGCGCTCTTTGCGATGTCCTTTTGAACTTTTTTCTCTTGTCTGTTATCTTTATTTCCTTGTATCAAATCTTCTTGAGTCTTTCCATTGACTCCAGTCTCTTTTCTAAAAAATAACTTCCTTACTCTATTTCCCTGCCATCGCCTGCCTAACTCGCTCTCACTTTTACTGATAGGTTTCCTAAAAGAAGTCCACTGTCAGTTCTACCTTCACTTCTCCTTTCAGCTAGTTGTAACTGGATCATGGCTTTACCACCTCACTTCAACTAATCTTACATGCATCCACTTCTCTCCAACCCCCACCCTGTTTGCCAACTTGTGACACTGTTGCTCGCTTCTTCTCTCTTGGATCACTTTCACATCCACAATACAATTTTCCTTATTTTCTTCCCAATTCTGGGTTGTGATTTCTGTCTCTTTCACTGCCTTCTGAATTTCTATCACTCATTCTTTAAGTATAACCAGTCCCCCTATGTTCCATGCTTAGCCTTTTTTCTTCTTACTCTGCCTTGGGATGTGAATTCATCTATTTCTATAATTTGTTTCCTTTGAACAGTCATTAGGTTCAACATATACACAACCACTTCCAGGCACTAACGATTCAGACATGAGCAAAGCAAACTCATTGCTTTTGAGGAGTTCAGCAAATATTTATAGTACTTGCAGGACATTATTCTGACTCACACAAAGTCCCTGGCTTCAGGGAGCTTACATTCTAGTGGGGGAAACCCACAGTTAACAGATAAACAGGTAAGTGTGAGAATATTAGATGGCAGTAAGAACTATGGTAATTATGAAACAGTGAAAAATGTAATGAATGGGATGGGAGTTGTCAGAAAAATTCTTTCTACTAATAAAACAGAAGAAGAGGCAGGAATAGAGAATGCAGATTAGGTAACCTAAGTCTCAGTTTCATCATCTACACAGTGGAGAAAACAACACATCTACCTTCATGAGTGTTTTGAGGGTTAGAAGAGGTAATACTGTATAGGAGAAGTACTTTATACAATGTCTGTCCTGTGCTAAGTTCTCCCGCTCTCTCTCTGTCTCATCTTTCTCTCCTCTCCGCCACCACCCCGTGCCCCCTGCTCCTCACACATTTTATCTGTGTGTCTTCCACTTCTCAAACTCAACAGGGCCAAGAAGCATTTTGTAGCAATTAAGAATAGAAAAGATGGACTAGGAATTTGATTTAAAGAATGTATAAGAAATGAGGAGAATTATATGAGTGGATTTAAAGGTAGAATTGGTAGCTTTTTTGATGTTTTCTGAAAGGATTGTTTAAACATTTTTGAAATGAAACATTTAAGTATCTTTCTGGAAGTAGGGTCAATAGTCTTAATGTCTTATACAACCAAAAATGAGTGTGATTGATATTTAGGATATAATAATCATGTTTTTTTATTAAATGGGAGATTTAAACTTCTGGCAATTAGATGCAATGCATAAGATTTCTCGAGTAGCTTCCATTTATACCTACTCAAGGTTTCCACCATCCCTCGTGGAATGAAGGCTCATATTTTGTCTCTCTCAGGGTGGAAACACTTAAATGAAAAAGCTTTTTTTTTTTTTTAAACATGCATTGTCTCTCACACTGCCTATCATATCTAAGAAAAACTAGTTCTAGCTTGGCTGGTTTTTCTTGACCTGGGAGAGCTGTAGTCAGAACATTGCAGTTTTAGTAATTCAAATGTCTCAAGAAACAATTACACAACTAGAATATGGACTGTGAATAAAAGAGGGAAGATTTTTACTTGGACTTTGTGACTAACAAGTTATACAGATTTAGGACCACTTCTGTGGATTGCCGTTTCTTAACTGTGCAGTGAAGAGATGATTGGAGACTAGGTGGTCTCTGCAGCCTCTTTCAGTGCTGAGGATCTGTGAAGTTTATGACTACAGCATGTTTAAATTTTCATGACTTGGTACATTCTTGGCAAGCATGTCAGTGAGGATGATTGTTCCAAAGTGGATGGCATATCCTCTTAAAATTTTTTTTTTAATTAAAATATTGTTAATATACAATCTTATTTTGGTTTTAAATGTACATCACAGTGGTTCAGTAGTCCCCGTGATCAACTTATATTGTGATTGTGAATTATTGTGCCCTTTTATCCACCTCCTCTCCCCGTTGGTAACCACTAGTCACTTTTCAGTGTCTATGAGTCTAATGCTGTTTTGGTCCTTCCAATTTGTTTTGTTCTTATATTCCACAAATAAGTGAAATCATATGGTATTTGTCTTTCTCTGCCTGGCTTATTTCCCTGAGCATAATACCCTCTAGCTCCATCCATGTTGTTGCAAATGGCAGGATTTCTTTTCTTTTTATGGCTGAATAATATATGTACCACATCTTCTTTATCCATTCATCAACTGATGGACACTTAGATTGCTTCCATACCTTAGCTATTGCAAATAGTGTGGCGATAAACATAGAGGGCATACCTTAGCTACTTGCAAATAGTGTGACTATAAACATAGAGGGCATATCTTCTTTCATTTATTGATTAGTTATCAGTGGTTGCTGCTTTAACATTGGGAATGGGAAACTGTTGATTACCAGGTAGGGCGTCATCTGTAGATTTTCAAATGAGCAAGTAAAACTTGTGAGAAATGAAGTATGCATGTTTATTAGGAAATGTTGAATGAGTAGATTGCCAAAATGTGAAGTGCTGAAAAGCAGAGGCACCAGTATTTTCTTTTCAAGACAATTCTGTGCATTCTCTAGTTTTTGTATTCTATTGTTATTTAGAGCTCACGTCTAACAGTACTAGTAGGCCCTACATATCAGGAACTGGTGGATTCTGGGATGAATGAGAAATGGTTTCTTGGAGAAACAGACACATGAACAATTTCAAGATAATGTAATAAATGCTAAGCTAGAGGTATGGGGTGGTTGGTGGTGATGGAGATGGAGGAGAGAGGACCTGGCACTCAGGCCTGAAGTTCAGGAAAGGCTGCCTGGAGATGCTGCTGATAGAGCTGCAGTACGAGAATAAGTTCAGAGCTAGCCTGGTGAAAACCACTGGGAAGCTCATTCCTCTGAGAGGAACATCATAAGCAAAGGCAAGCACAGCCTGCTGTGTGGAGGGAACCCCAGGCAATTTGGTATCACTTGATATGAAGTGCGCAGCAGGAAGTGGCCAGGAGGGCCATGGGGATGTAACATGTAACATGCTGAGGATGGCAGCACCATAGCGAAGAGCACTGACTCTGGAATTGGGCTTCCTAGCTTCAGTTCTTCTTTCTCAAGTTATTAAGGAACTTGGGAAAGTTGCAGCTTCTCTGTGCCATGGGTCTTTCCTTCATATGATGGGGATAACTTGTACGTCACAGAATTATTGTCAGTCTTAACACATGTCCAGTGTTTTGAATAGCCACTGGCAATTAGCACCCTGTATGTGTAGCTTATGTTGTTATTATCTGGGGAGCGTTGGGGATCTGTTGAAGAGTTTTGAGTTGGGAAGTGAAACCAGTCAGTCACTTTGCATCTTAGCCAGATCAGTGGGCTGCGGTGCGGAGGTGGATTTAGGGAAGGGCTAAGTTTGGAGGCAGGGAGACTTCTAGGAGGTACTTCAATAGTCTGGGTGTGAGATAGGGAGAATCTTGTACTAGGACATTGGTAGCAGGGGTTAAGCAGACTGAGTCAAGAAATACTGAAGAGGTAAAATGATGAAAAGTGTGAGATGAGAGTGTGAAGCAGGACTCCCTGATACTGGAATGGTGGTTGTGGGGTGCTGTGAACTTAAATGTGGAATATGTGAGGGGGAAAGTGTGTGGGTGAAGGTAGTTCTGGATCTTCTGAGGGTGTCCATGTTGATGTGTGCGGTGTACAGTTTGCAATGAGAGTTTGAAGCGTAGGGGAGACATCAGGGCTTGAGCAAGAGATTGAAGAATGTAGATGAGAAGAGCCTAAGAGGACATCTTGGGACCAGGAATGATCAAGAAGGAGGCCATGAAGAAGATAGGGAAGGATGGACACATGAAATAAGAGATGAAGAGGACAGTGAAGAGAACAGTGGGTTGAAAGAAAGAGAGATTTGTGTTAAGAAACAGTGTGGAAATGCAGAAAAGCCATCTAGGAGAAGATGGGATGAAAATTTTTACGGATTGGCAACCTAAAGATGGATCATAACAGGTCTTTTCCTGTGGGCCAGAGACCCTGCATTTTTGAGGGTGTGGCCGTGGGGTGAGGGCTGCCTCCTTGCTATCGCTCTGTGCTTCTGTCCTTTCTGCCGATCCGGGATCCACTTCCAAAGCCAGGAATCTTGTCTTCCATCCCATAAACCTCATCATCTTTATCTTTTCTCTTTCATATTCATAAGCTCTCATGCCCCACTCAGGGCAGTTCTTCTGTTAATGTTAGGCTTTAAAAAATGTCATTTTGCTTTACTTTGTTTTTGTCTCTAATTTGAGGTCTTCTATTTTCATGATTGCGTGGCCAAACAGACCTTAGCCCAGTGGATAGTATGTTGGTTAAAATGCTATCTACACACCAAAAATATGTCACTAATATGATATTTATTTCTGTCATAGTCTCACATAGTCCATTTTTCAGATGGTGCAGAGGAATTTATGGCTCGGTTTAAAAAAGGGACTATTTTTGTCCCTCACAACCTGCCTTTGTTTCTAAACACGTTCAGTTTTTCTTTTCCCCTCTCCTCCACTTCTTTGTGTTTTGGCATTTCAAAACAGGGTGAGGCAGAGGAAATGGGGCAGTAATGTTTTGTTTTTTGTTTTGAAGTTGTTGAGTTTAGCAGACTGTGTGTTCATAGGGTGTGAATGGCAGGATGTAGTTTCAGGGTCCTCCCTATCAGCAGACCCCCACATCAGGGTTATTCTGGGAAATCTTATCCAGAGCTGACTGTAAAATGTAGGGCTGAACTTTGTCAAAAGGCTAAACAGGAAATAGGTATAAATAACTATTCAATCTTAATTCAGTCCCAGCTACTTTCTCACACATACTTTATAATGTATTTAAAAAAGCAATTTCCTCTCCAAAAAAACCCACAAAAAAACCTTTTAATTCCTTAATTTCTGGCGCACTTTTGATGGAAACTCGTTTCATCTTAATGTCTATCCGGTAGTACCCTCTCTTTAGCCGGGGAAAAATTGACTTTAACAATGTCCAAGATACTAAAGAAATTTTTGACATGAAAACACAAAAGTAATTTTCATCTGAATTATTTATCTTCTAGGTTGTGTTCATGTGCATTTATATGGTGTTTCCTGATAAGGAACTATAAAACTTTAGCAAATTTAGAGCAGACTGTCCATTTGGTTTAAAACAGCATTTCTCAACCTTTTCTCCGTTATGCACCCACCCCACCAAGAGCGTTTTTAGATCTTTTCTTAATCACCCTCCCCTCCCAATGGCATTTTAATACCACACAAACACTATATATGTGCTTAGCATTATGCGTACATCTGTGCTTTATACATAAAAAGAGGGAGATTTTTTTCCGCCCTCCTTCCCTCTGGAAACCTATTTCACCCCCTTGGGGGCATGATTACACTATTGAAAATGCATGGTTTAAAGAACAAAAAAAAAGTTTAAATCCTTGGGTAGTTTGGTTATATCTAAACCAGGTGTTAAGTTGCTTTAGTGTATTTTTAAGACTAAAGTTACTGAACAGTCTTTGATGGGACATTCTCTTCTTTTTCAGACACTCAGATTTTCCCTAACTTCCAGAAGGGCCGGAATTTGACTATACTAACAGATGATAAGAGGACCTCTGTTTTAACTGTGATAATGGGATTTAGGATGATATGGGTGATCTGAGAATATAGGGGATTATTTTAGGATTTATCTTTTGGTTTTCAGCTATTGACTGGCTTGTATCAGACATATTCCGTATTCAAGGCACTGTGCTGGGCTTGATAGCAGAAATACCAAAAAGTATTTGAGACCACTCTTTGATTCCAAAAGCCTTGTTGGAGAAAATGAACACAAACGAGGGAAAAATTATCAGCGTTTATCACCAAGTTTAAACAGTAGAGAAGGACCCAGGAGAAGAGGCAATATGCAGTAACTTTGTAAATGCAAATTAGTATAGATGGTAATGCTGTGGCTGTTGAGAGAAAGGTGAGATGTTCCAGCTAGAGTGGTTGGCATGAAGACTTCACATAAGAAGAGAGCTGGGGCTGCAAGGCTATTGAAGGAGTCCTGTGATTAGGAGGCACCAGGGTGAACCAAAGAAAGGGCAGGAATGCCTAAGATAGATATGAGGGAGGAAGCCAGTTTGACTGCATAAAGGGTTTGTGTAGGGTGGGGGTGTGGGAGATACAGATGAAAAAATTGATCAGTCACAAAATTTTCTGTATGAATACCTCCATTATCTGCAAAATGAGTTTTTCCCATGTCATCTACACATATTCTTCCATGAAGATAGCTGCAAGTTATTCAAGTGGTTCCTGATAACTCCTTTTACGGCCTCTTTTGATTTTAGTACACAAAGGACTTTGTGGCCACTTTGAATCCCATCCAAGGATTCAGGCAAGAGAATTTGAATGTGAGGGTATATTTAATCGAGAGCCTGATATTTTAGGAAGAGCCTTAAGGCCATAGTGCAAAGGGTATAGAGTGCAGAGGTGGGAAAAGAAGGGAAACCAGGGGTCCACTGGGGAAACAGTAGCCAAGTGAGAGGTGGTGAGTGCCTAAACTGGGTGGTAACATGATAGATAAAAGGTTACCTGGATTGGGTACAGGGAGCAGGGATAGAGAGAACGGGGTGGGTTCGGAAACATTTTAAGAGGGAAAAGTGGCTGGCCTTATTTATTTTTATTTTGCATGGTGAGTGAGAGAGATGGAGTGGTAAAGAGGGTTTCCCAATCCTGGCATAGTGACTGTGGTGTTCTTTGGTGCTATGAATTGATCTGTAGAAGATGGAAAGAAGAACATGTTTGGAGGAGGTTAGTTTTGGACATGTTGAGCTTGAGGCATCTGTGGGATGTCCACATGGGTGTGTGCAGCAGACAGTTTGCTATGGGAGTCTGAAGCTTGGAGAAGAGGAGGGTTAGAGCAAGAGATTTGGGTGCATGCCCTTAAAGGTCATGGTTAAATGGAGGAAGTGGATGAGCGTCTTGGAGGGAAAAGAACACTGGCTGCAGAGGAGATTCTGGGACCAGTAATGACTGAAGGAAGGGGAGGCAAGATTGAAAGAAAAGGCTGGATCCTAGTTCTAATTAGATATGGGAGGCAGTGGCTGAAGTTTTAAAATTAGTTAACTCGGTGAATGATATTATTAACTATTAATTTATAACTCAAATAAAAAATGGGCTGGGTTACTTTGTTCAGTCTGTTTAGTACTTGGGAACCTACATCCTAGTCAGCCCGGTGATTTCTAGAATTTCAAGGAGGGGGTATTCATCTCTCCAGGAAGTTTTGGATAATTATCTGTCTGTGTGTGTCTCTTGGTTGCAAGAGCTAGAGGAGGGGTCGTCTCATGTCGTATTCAGTATGCATAAGCAGTGCCTACCTAGCATGGTATCTGCCTTGCTGGCACCCGAGAGGAATATGTTAGATGTATGAATTAATGAATGTGATCAGGGTCTCAAATATCAGAAAAATCCAAGAAAATGAAGACCGAGGAGAAAAAGGCTTTTGAATTTGAAGATTTGCAGATCAGTAATGACCTTGAAGGAGCTAATTTCAGATCAGAGAAAAAGAACAGAACCCAGAATAATGGGATGTAGAGGCGTATGCTGAGTTATTATGTGAAGAGCCCTTTTAATTTGACAGAGAAAAAGAACAGAAGAATTAAGGGAAGGCAGCTCTGTTAGTTTCAAAACAGTGAGTGAAGATGTTTGTAGATCTGATACTCCTGTTAAATTTGAATGAGTGTAAAATAAGACTTGGCTCAGGAAATGGTCCCTCAAAGAATCCCTAACTTTCTAGGACATGCCTAATGTTTCTGGGCCATTGTTATGGCATAAGGGATTAAGATTCTGAAATTTATCAATTACACATCCCCTGGGTAGATGTAAAAATGAAGAACTAACAAGGGATTGCAGTGTTAATAATCTCTCTGACCTATTTTATTTTATTTTTTATTTATTTATTTTTTTTAATTCTCCAAACGCCTACTCTGTGCGAAGCACTGTGTATGTATCATTTTACACAAATGTGTCATTTTATCTAATCTTCACTCTATCCTAGTGACACATATTTTATTGTCCCTATTTTCTTTTTTTTTTTAAATATAATTTATTTTATTATCATTAATTTACAATTACATGTGCAATATTACGATTATTAAACTACCCCTTCATCAGGTCCCCCCCACCAACCCCATTACAGTCACTGTCCATCAGTGTAGTGAGATGCTATAGAATCACTACTTGTCTTCTCTGAGTTGTACTGCCCTCCCCGTGCCCCCCCAACATTACATTTGCTAATCGTAATGCCCCTTTTTCCCTCTTATCCCTCCCTTCCCGCCCATTTTCCCCAGTCCCTTTCCCTTTGGTAACTATTAGTCCGTTCTTGGGTTCTGTGAGTCTGCTGCTGTTTTGTTCCTTCAGTTTTTTTCTTTGTTCTTATACTCCACATATGAGTGAAATCATTTGATACTTGTCTTTTTCGGCTTGGCTTATTTCACTGAGCATAATACCCTCTAGCTCCATCCATGTTGTTGCAAATGGTAGGATTTGTTTTCTTCTTATGGCTGAATAATATTCCATTGTGTATATGTACCACATCTTCTTTATCCATTCATCTACTGATGGACACTTAGGTTGCTTCCATTTCTTGGCTATTGTAAATAGTGCTGCAATAAACATAGGGGTGCATCTGTCCTTTTCAAATTGGGCTGCTGCATTCTTAGGGTAAATTCCTAGGAGTGGAATTCCTGGGTCAAATGGTATTTCTATTTTGAGTTTTTTGAGGAACCTCCATACTGCTTTCCACAATGGTTGAACTAATTTGCAGTCCCACCAGCAGTGTAGGAGGGTTCCCTTTTCTCCACATCCTCGCCAACATTTGTTGTTGTTTGTGTTTTGGATGTTGGCCATCCTCACTGGTGTGAGGTGATATCTCATTGTGGTTTTAATCTGCATTTCTCTGATGATTAGCGATGTGGAGCATCTTTTCATGTGCCTGTTGGCCATCTGAATTTCTTCTTTGGAGAAGTGTCTATTCATGTCCTCTGCCCATTTCTTAATTGGATTATTTGCTTTCTGTTTGTTAAGGTGCATGAGTTCTTTATATATTTTGGATGTCAACCCTTTATCAGATACGTTTTTTATGAATATATTCTCCCATACTGTAGGATGTCTTTTTGTTCTACTGATGGTGTCCTTTGCTGTACAGAAGCTTTTCAGCTTGATATAGTCCCACTTGTTCATTTTTGCTTTTGTTTCCCTTGCCCGGGAGATATGTTCATGAAGAAGTTGCTCATGTTTATGTCCAAGAGATTTTTGCCTATGTTTTTTTCTAAGAGTTTTATGGTTTCATGACTTACATTCAGGTCTTTGATCCACCTTGAGTTTACCTTTGTGTATGGGGCTAGACAGTAGTCCAGTTTCATTCTCTTACATGTAGCTGTCCAGTTTTTCCAACACCAGCTGCTGAAGAGGCTGTCATCTCCCCATTGTATATCCAAGGCACTTTTATCAAATATTAATTGACTGTATATGTTTGGGTTAATGTTTGGATTTTCTATTCTGTTCCACTGGTCTGTGGGTCTGTTTTTGTGCCAATACCAAATTGTCTTGATTACTGTGGCTTTGTAGTAGAGCTTGAAGTCAGGGAGTGTAATTCCCCCTGTTTTATTCCTCCTTCTCAGGATTGCTTTGGCTATTCGGGGTCTTTTGTGGTTCCATATGAATTTTAGAATTATTTGTTCCAGTTCATTGAAGAAAGCTGTTGGTAGTTTGATAGGGATTGCATTGAATCTGTAGATTGCTTTAGGTAGTATAGCCATTTTGACAATATTGATTCTTCCTAGCCAAGAGCATGGGATGCATTTCCATTTGTTAGTGTCCTCTTTAATTTCTCTTAGGAGTGTCTTGTAGTTTTCAGAGTACAGGTCTTTCACTTCCTTCGTTAGGTTTATTCCTAGGTATTTTATTCTTTTTGATGCAATTGTGAATGGAATTGTTTTTCTGATTTCTCTTTCTGTTAGTTCATCATTAGTGTATAGGAAAGCAACAGATTTCTGTGTGTTAATTTTGTATCCTGCAACTTTGCTGAATTCAGATATTAGTTCTAGTAGTTTTGGAATGGAATCTTTAGGGTTTTTTATGTACAGTATCATGTCATCTGCAAATAGTGACAATTTGACTTCTTCTTTACCAATCTGGATGCCTTGTATGTCTTTGTTTTGTCTGATTGCTGTGGCTAGGACCTCCAGTACTATGTTGAATAACAGTGGAGAGAGTGGGCATCCTTGTCTTGTTCCCGATCTTAGATGAAAAGCTTTCAGCGTCTCGCCGTTAAGTATGATGTTAGCTGTGGGTTTGTCATATATAGCCTTTATGATGTTGAGGTACTTGCCCTCTATACCCATTTTGTTGAGAGTTTTAATCAGGAATGGATGCTGAATTTTGTCAAATGCTTTTTCAGCATCTATGGAGATGATCATGTGGTTTTTGTTCTTCTTTTTGTTGATGTGGTGGATGATGTTGATGGATTTTCGAATGTTGTACCATCCTTGCATCCCTGGGATGAATCCCACTTGATCATGGTGTATGATCCTCTTGATGTATTTTTGAATTCGGTTTGCTAATATTTTGTTGAGTATTTTTGCATCTACGTTCATCAGGGATATTGGTCTGTAATTTTCTTTTTTGGTGAGGTCTTTGCCAGGTTTTGGTATTAGAGTGATGCTGGCTTCATAGAATGAGTTTGGAAGTATTCCCTCCTCTTCTATTTTTTGGAAAACTTTAAGGAGAATCGGTGTTATTTCTTCTCTATATGTCTGGTAGAATTCAGAGGTGAATCCATCAGGCCCAGGGGTTTTGTTCTTGGGTAGTTTTTTGATTACCAATTCGATTTCGTCACTGGTGATTGGTCTGTTTAGTTTTTCTGTTTCTTGCTTGGTCAGTCTTGGAAGGTTGTATTTTTCTAAGAAGTTGTCCATTTCTTCTATGTTTTCCAGCTTGTTAGCATATAGATTCTCATAATATTCTCTTATGATTCTTTGTATTTCTGTGGGGTCCGTCGTGATTTTTCCTTTCTCATTTCTGATTGTGTTTATGTGTGTAGATTCTCTTTTTCTCTTAATGAGTCTGGCTAGGGGTTTATCTATTTTGTTTATTTTTTCAAAGAACCAGCTCTTGGTTTCATTGATTTTTTCTATTGTTTTATTCTTCTCAATTTTATTTATTTCTTCTCTAATCTTTATTATGTCCCTCCTTCTGGTGACTTTGGGCCTCATTTGTTCTTCTTTTTCCAATTTCAGTAATTGTGTCTTTAGACTATTCATTTGGGAATGTTCTTCCTTCTTTAAATAGGCCTGGATTGCAATATACTTTCCTCTTAGAACTGCCTTTGCTGCGTCCCACAGAAGTTGTGGCTTTGTGTTGTTGTTGTCATTAGTCTCCATATATTCTTTGATTTCTGTTTTGATTTGGTCGTTAACCCATTGATTAATTAGGAGAGTGTTGTTAAGTCTCCATGTATTTGTGAGCCTTTTTGATTTCTTTCTAAAATTTATTTCTAGTTTTATACCTTGGTGATCTGAGAAGTTGGTTGGTAGGATTTCAATATTTTTGAAATTACTGAGGTTCTTTTTGTGGCCTAGTATGTGGTCTATTCTGGAAAATGTTCCATGTGCACTTGAGAAGAATGTGTATCCTGTTGCTTTTGGGTGTAGAGTTCTGTAGATGTCTGTTAGGTCCATCTGTTCTAGTGTGTTGTTCAGTGCCTCTGTGTCTTTACTTATTTTCTGTCTGGTTGATCTGTCCTTTGGAGTGAGTGGTGTGTTGAAGTCTCCTAAAAGGAATGTATTGCTGTCTATTTCCTCCTTTAATTCTGTTAGTATTTGTTTCACATATGCTGGCGCTCCTGTGTTAGGTGCATATATATTTATAATGGTTATATCTTCTTGTTGGACTGACCCCTTTATCATTATGTAATGTCCTTCTTTATCTTTTGCTACTTTCTTCGTTTTGAAGTCTATTTTGTCTGATACAAGTACTGCAACACCTGCTTTTTCTCTTTGTTGTTTGCATGAAATATCTTTTTCCATCCCTTCACTTTTAGTCTGTGTATATCTTTGGATTTGAGGTGAGTTTCTTGTAGGCAGCATATAGATGGGTCTTGCTTTTTTATCCATTCTGTTACTCTGTGTCTTTTGATTGGTGCATTCAGTCCATTTACATTTAGGGTAATTATTGATAGGTATGTACTTATTGCCATTGCTGGCTTTAGATTCGTGGTTACCAAGGGTTGAAGGGTTGCTTCTTTACTATCCAACAATCTAACTTAACTTTCTTGTTAAGTTATTGTAAACACAGTCTGATGTTTCTTTCTTTCTCTCCCTTCTTATTCCTCCTCCTCCATTCTTTCTATAATAGGTGTTTTATTCTTTGCCTTTAGTTGGTATTTGGATGGTCTGCTTTCTGTGCTATGATTTTTTTTCCCTCTGGTGACATCTTTTTTAGCCTTAGGTGTGCTTCCATCTAGAGCAGTCCATTTAAGATATCCTGTAGTGGTGGTTTATGAGACGCAAATTCTCTTAACTTTCGTTTATCTGGAAATTGTTTAATCCCTCCATCATATTTAAATGATAATCGTGCTGGATACAATATTCTTGGTTCGAGGCCCTTCTGTTTCATTAGATTAAATATATCATGCCATTCTCTTCTGGCCTGTAAGGTTTCTGTTGAGAAGTCTGATGATAGTCTGATGGGTTTTCCTTTGTAGGTGATCTTTTTTCTCTCTCTAGCTGCCTTTAATACTCTGTCTTTATCTTTGATCTGTGCCATCTTAATTATTATGTGTCTTGGTGTTGTCTTCCTTGGGTCCCTTGTGTTGGGAGATCTATGAGCTTCGGTGGACTGCGAGACTACTTCCTTCCCCAGCGAGGGAAAGTTTTCAGCAATTATTTCTTCAAAGACACTTTCTATCCCTTTTTCTCTCTCTTCTTCCTCAGGTACTCCTATAATGCGAATATTGTTCAGTTTGGATTGGTCACACAGTTCTCTTAATATTCTTTCATTCCTAGAAATCCTTTTATCTCTCTCTGCCTCAGCTGCTCTGTACTCCTGTTCTCTGTTTTCTATTCCATTAACAGTCTCTCGCATCTCATCCATTCTGCTGTTAAGCCCGTCGATCGCTTGTCTGATTTCTGTATTGTCTTTCCTCAGTTCCCTCACTTCCTCCCTCAGCTCTTGCACATTTCTCTGTAGGTCCATCAGCATGGTTATGACTTTTATTCTGAATTCTTTTTCAGGGAGGCTGTGCATTTCCATCCCTTCAGACTCCCTCTCTGGGGTTATCTGGTTGATTTTGGTCTGAACCATATTCCTCTGTCTTTTCATGGCTATATAATTGGTCACTGATAGTTGCCACGTATGTCAGCTGGGCTCTTTAAGACTTTAAAAAGAGAAGAAAAAAAAAGGGAAAAAAAAGAAAGAAAGAAAGAAAAAACGAAAAAAGAAAGAAAAGAAAAAACAAAAACAAAAGCAAAAACAAAAACAAAAAAAATAATATAAGAACACGGGTCAATTACTGTGGGAATGCTCTAGGTGGCGCTATTGCCCACTATTCCACAGCTGTGACTGTGCCACTCCGCAGGGCCCTTTATCGCTCTGGCAGGGGTGGGAACGAATAGGAGGCTGTTGATCTCAGTGAGAAGTGTTAAGTATGGCTACGCTTCCTCAGTCGCCAGCTAAGGCGTCTGAAACTCCCAGGACTCCCAGCCTGCTGGGCTGAGTGTGCTGGGGCGATCCGGCTCCTCCGCTGGGCTCCTGTCTCTTTAAGACCGCTGAGGAAAGCGCGCACTTTTTTTTTCCTTCCCGGGAGCCGGCTGCAAGCACCCTGGCGCTTCCCCGCTCAGATCCTGCCCCTCTGTCTCTCAATCTCCGCTGCACTGCGCAATGTGGGCCAGCGCTCCCCGCGCAGATCACCGGGGCTGGCTACTTCGCGGGGTGCACTTCCACTCCCTCCCGGCTCTGAATCCTCTCCTCCCGCCGGTGCGCTGGGGGGGGGGGGGGCTCGGGTCCCGCCGGGTCGCGGCTCCGTATCTTACCCGCCTCTTGGGGTGCCGAGTCCTCTCGGGTGTAGCTGCACGCTGTTCGCTTTCCTATGTATTCTCGTCTCTCTTTTAGGAATAGATGTATTTTCTGTGTTTTCGTAGATAAATTTAGTGTTGGG
>JAVSCE010002645.1:0-35680 GCA_032199065.1 Smutsia gigantea
GGGATCACGGGGAAAACAGTGTAGCACAGAGAAGGCAAATAATGAATCTGTGGCATCTTACTACACCTAAGGACAGTGACTGCATTGGGGTATGGGTGGGGACTTGATAATGAGTAAATGCAGTAACCACATTGTTTTTTCATGTGAAACCTTCATAAGAGTGTATATCAATAATACCTTAATAAAAATAATAATTAAAAAAATACAATCCTAGTTCAAGTGAATCCTCTGCACCAGAACTCCATAGATACCACAGAAATATGAAGATGGGAATAAAAATAAATGTGGAGAAGTGAAAGGAGTAACATAGAAGAAAACAATGGAAAGATTTTGATGGGAGATGTAGATGCAAGGATTTTCCATTTATTTTTTGGTAGAATACTGAATCCCTGACTCTGGCCATGCTATTAGGAAGGTCAGCATACTTTGTGACTGATCTCTTTGCCCAGGCTGCTTCTTTGAGTGGTCATATTTTATTCTTATACCTATGAGAATTTAATCAAACTAGACCTCTTGCACACAGTCCTTGTTTATTTAGTACAGATTATGTTAAAATCTGTATCAAAAGAATGTGTAATTGAATTAACATGTAGTTTGAATATCATTTATCCTTTTTCCACCTCTTTCCTTTAGTTATCCTTTTATTTTTCTTTTTAGTGCCTTACCATTTATTTTGCACTCTGCAGGTTATATGTGGAAAACTCTATCTTGGTGCTGCTAAACAACAAAATCAAACAGACTACATTTTATAGATCTTACTGGCTTCATTCAACCATTCCTGAATCAGGCAGCAACATCCCACATAGCCAATAGAAAGGAGCTCTGAGGAGCTATACAAAATGAAAGGTTTTTATAGGAAGAAGGGACAGGGAACAAGAAAGTTATACTAACAAAAATGAATTGGTTGTGGCAAGTTCTCTCTCTTTAGGGGATGGCAGGTGTCTCTCAGGCAGATTACATCACCAGTGCTAGCCAGATGATATCTGATAGACTGGTTTAAGATTCCATTCCTGGGAGAGGCCAAAACTGTAATTAAGTCAGTTTGGTATCTTGGGATTTAGCATAAGTGACTCCATTTGGGCCACAGTCTTGTCTTCAGTTTAGTGCAAAATGAAGAATTTTTGTTGATTATCTGTATTCTGTGCACTCTGTTTGCTTTTCAGCTTTTTTTCTATCCTACATATTCAATAAAAACCTCAAAAAATGTATAGGTCATTTTACATCTACATTTGTTAGTGAAATTCAACAAATTCATCTTCATAAATCCCTCTTTCTCCTACTTTACATGAGTTTGGAAGCCATAGTAATGTCAATTCTGTCTTACCTTTAAATATTTAGCATGTCTCTGTTGTTTCTTGTAAAAATTAAAGCAACACAGAAAAATACAAAAAGGAGGATGAATATCACTTGAGATTCTAGCACCCAGAGATTTGCAGTGTTAGCATTTTGCTGAACATACACCCCAATGGATCTCTGTGCCTATAGACACATATGGAAATGAATATACATTTTACATGAAGGGGATCTGTCTACTCAGGCTTTTTGAACCTACTTTTTTTTCACTCAACCATATTTTAGGCATAATTCCATGTCTACAAATATAGAACTTCTTGTAGTCTGCAAGACTGAGTGTGATCTGGCCCCACCTACCCCTTGTAGCTCATCAGTAACTTCTCTCCCTGTACTCATCTACTTCAACTGGCCACCTTGTTATTCCCCAAGCACACAAAGCTTCTTCCTACCTGGGGTCCTTCATATTTCTGTTCCTGTGTTCTTGGAATACTTTTCCTCCAGTTCTTTCTCAGACAAGCCACCTCATGTTTGTTTTTCATGTCTCATCTCTAATATCCCCTCTCAGAGAGGTCTTCCATGACTCTGTCTTCAGGGTCACCCAGCCACTCTGCATCTCATCACCCTGAGTTATTTTCATTATAATTGTATCTCTGCCCAAAATTAATTTGTTAATTTGTCAAATGACCAGGGTGATTTTTAATGGATCCTTTAAACTGCAGTTAGGAGATTAACAAACTAACCAACTAGCTGTACTTCAAGCAAATTAAAATATTCTCAAAACCAAAGACTTCAATGACAATGAGCATCACTGTAAAATAGCTTATAAATCATCAGTTTATACCACCCACAGCAAAAGCAACCAAAATTTCCTCCAGAGCATAGCAAGAATCCTCACAGTTATTGCTTATAAGTTAGATTTAAGCCAGGCTGCCATAGCTTTTCTTATTGTAATATTTATAAACTATAGGAGAGTTGGTAAACATATAAATTTTAGGCAACATAAGCTTCCAATCAGTTCAATTAACTTCATGTTGTAAATCAGATTTAAAGCTCAACTTAATGATGAAGACCCTAAGACATAAAAATAGTAATAAAATGTTTTTTTTTCAAAGATCTGCTGATCAATAAATAATCCAGCAATGTAATCCATAACCAGATTTTCTGAGTAGGTGCAAATATAAAAAATACTATCATTTGAAAATAAATATTCATCTCTGCTATGAGGAAGTTAAATTTTTAGAAATATTTGGAAATGATGACCTGGTTCAGTTAACATGAATACCTTGGCAATAAAATTTAAAAACAGACTTGTCCCAACCCGCAGGACAGCAACGTGAACCTGGAGAGGGGGAGTGGAAATTTGGATGGGAACAAGAGACCCAAAGAATGGACACAAGACAGTTTCCTGATCAAGTCTCGTTTACCTGCGGAAACAGCAGAGAATATATAGCATTCATGGGGTAAGTCTCTTCTGATTGGTTACAGCTTATGCTAATGAAGCGATCTTCACATTCCAATTACACACCGAGATGTGTGCATGCACAGTTGTCTCTGACGTAAGCGGCGGACCTAAACGAGAACACTAGGCAGAGGGCTGGCGTGGAAGTAATTGAAACCGAAACCTAAAACCAAAACCTAAACACGCTTCTCGGAATGTGAAACTATTTGTGCACTTTCAAAACTAGTCTCCAAGATGGAGTCCGGGAACCTAAGATGGAGTTACTATGGCTGTTGCATATCCGGCTCCCCACAAGTCCCCCTTTTTAATTTTATTTTATGGACTAGGGAGACAGTGCAGAGTGCGCCTGTCTTAGGTTGATATAGCACAGGAAGGCCCTTACCCATCATTGGTACACAGACAGCAATGGTCTGTGCCCTGTCTTAGGTTGGCACTTTCCTTGCTATTCTTACCTGTCTTTGACTGTCCAATCTGCATTATTTAGTGGGGTTTATGCATAGCCATATATAGGTCTCTTTCTCTTTCATCATTCTCTAACTGCTGGTAGTGCACTTGGATTTCACGAATCTTAATAGATTCCACTTGGTGTGTAATGAACGGCAGGAGTTTGTTGATAAGACATGGGGCTATTAGCAAAATTACAATGAATAAAATACCATAGATAATGATTGGACTAAGTAGTTAAAAAAATGAACGCATAGAAGGGAGCCAGGATGTTAAGGCAGCTACAATATCATCCGCCACTTGTTGAGTATCGGGATCAAAATGCGCTTGCTGGAACGCTAACACCAAAGAATGTAATTTTCTAACATCCACAGTATCATTGTTATTATGGAATACATCTAGTAAATGGGCACACACCTTTCTCCATGGATATTGAGACTGATTGTAAGGCATTTTTGTCACACATATATCCCCATAACTGCCATGACAGTGTAGTTTCATAGACATTTTCACCATCTGAATTTGGTCACCTAGATACAACACAGTTTGCTCTAGCGCTTGTAATTTTTTCTCTATCTTTGTGTCAATAGTTTCTTGCAGCTCTAGAGCTTCAGATACATTAGTTGCTAAAGAATTTACAAAAGCAGCCTCTTGAGCTTCAGTGGTTAATACTACAGCAGTGGATATAGCAGAGGTTAATATGCTAAGAAAAGCGAGAATACTAACAAGAGCAAGCCCTAGTGCTCATTTTCCTCGGTGCTGTAGCTGATGTTTCAGCTTTTGTAATGCATATGCACTTGCATTGGGACACCAGGGGGATGAGACATTCACGGGGTACCAAATATAGGAGGGGCTTTGCACTATTAGGATAGTATCGTTTCCCCAAACTCCACTGACACAAGAAGATACTGTACAATCCTCACAAGTTATATTCCATATAGTATCATTGCCCTTTTCTAATGTCAGTGGTCCTTTGACGAACACGTAGGGAGGGTTTACACATGCTGCTACTGTAGAAGTGTTGGTATCTAGGTTATAGTCTTTGCCTTGAAGAAACGTAATGCCACCACTGGCTGCACTGATCTTCCACAGATGTGTTTGTGGGTGTCCCTTTTTTGATGTCTACATCCCTGCAGAAACTTTATGACCCATTTTCCAAGTTGAATTTCCACGCTGTTTTCCTCCACTGAAGTCTAAGAAATCACTACAATCAGAGGGTGGCCTTCCAATGCAATGTTCCCAAGGTATGGAGTCATTCATTGGGAGCGGCACTCGATCACACAAACGCCATCCTTCTGGTGCGATCATGTTGGTTATGTTGCATGTTTTGTTGGAGGGGTAAGGAATGGTAATTATGCCCAAGTCCCCAGCAAAAAACACTGTGGTGGTGAAATTGCTGATGCAAGGCTTTAACTGCTCCTTCCCAGTAAGGCAGATGGGTGTGCCATGAGACTGGGTTGTCAAATTTAGTTTTTTGGTATCATACGTGGGAGTACCAATTCCGGGATATCCAAGTCGCCTGGTGTTGTTTACAAATACGACAACTTCAGGTCCTTCCCATTTTGCAGGGCGTAGAATAGGTGGATCAGGTACAAAAGCCCAATATGTTGTTTTTGATACTGGGAGCGGCTTGCCATGTGTGCTGCAAAATCTCGTCAGCAGGAGGAGGGTGAGGAGGATACGGTCCATTGCTTCTTTTGAGATCCTGTAAGAGGGCAAAAGGAAGGCGACTCTCAGGGCATTGGTGTCTCCCTGGAGGAATTACTATAAACTTGCCTAATCATTCTCTCAGGGAGCCATCTAGCGGCATTATGTTTTTGCAAGAAGACACAGACAGAGCCTCGTCCCCAGATCAATACTGGGTCAGGTCCATGCCATTGATTGTCCAGTGGATCTTTCCAGAGTACTGTTGCAAAGTCTTGTTTGGTATTAGAGTGCCAAAAACGATCAGCAGCAGAATGCCCACTATCATCCAGATTCAAAAAATTTAAAATGAAGAGGGCATGAGCAAGGATGTTTCTAGGGGACCCCTTTACGGGATACCATTCCCCCTTTTTAATTTTATTTATGGTATTTTTAAGGGTTAAATGAGCTCTCTCAACAATCCCTTGTCCTTGTGGATTATAAGGAATACCAGCAACATGATTGATGTTCAGCTGTGTACAAAAGGCTTGAAAGTTTTACCTGTGTACCGAGGCCCATTATCTGTTTTTAGTTGAGATGGCTTGCCTAAAGTGGACAGGGCTAGTAACATGTGGGCAATAACATTTTTAGAAGCTTCTCCTGCTTGTAATGAGGCAAAAATAAAGCCACTACAAGTATCTATTGTAACATGTATATATTGGAGATTTCCAAACTCAGGAAAATGTGTAACATCCATTTGCCAAAGTGCGTTGGGTACCAACCCTCTAGGGTTAACACCAAGGTGTCGGACAGGAAGAAAAGTAACACAAGTCTTACATTGTTTTACTATTTGGCGGGCTTGTTCTCTGGTGATTTTAAACATCAATCTCAAGGTATGTGCATTTAAATGATGGAGGGCATGTGCTTCAGTCGCAGATTGGAGATTATTTTGAACTTGGGTAATGAGGACTGTTCGGGTGGCCATGTCTGCCAGTGAATTCCCTTGAGATAGTGGCCCTGGCAGGCCAGTATGAGCTCTCAGATGGCCAATAAAAAATGGGCAAGTACGTTGCCATATCAAGCCTTGTAACTGTCTAAAAAGGGAAGCTGCTACAGAGGAGTGTTTTATTTGAGCAGCTGTTTCTAATAGTGGCACTGAGTGAGCGATATAAGAACTGTCTGTAAACAAATTAAATGGTTTATTTGGGAAGGCAGGAAAAACAGCAATAATTGCTTGTAATTCTACTAGCTGTGCAGACCTTGCTTTTGTCAAGAAGGCTATAACTTGAGTTTCATAAACATACGCAGCTCGTCCAGAGGAAGACCCGTCAGTAAACACAGTCAAAGCTTCATCTATTGGTTTGGAGGAGGTTTTGATAGGAAAAACAAACTCATGGGTACTCAAAAACTGAAGAAGCTTATTGTTGGGATAATGATTATCCATTGTCCCTGAAAAGGAGGCGCAGGCAATAGGCCAACAGTCTGTGGTCTGAAAAAGCCAATTTATTTGTTCTACAGAATATGACAGAATTATAACATCAGGCTCCCTTCCAAAATATCTTCTTCCTTGTTCTCACCCTAACATAATGATATCTGCAATGGCCTGATAATAAGGATAAATTACTTTTGAGGGAGATGATGACAAATGTACCCACATTATGGGGTTTTGTTGCCAGAAAACAGCAGTAGGTGTAACAGCCGCTTTACAAATAATAAAATATAAAGGTTGTTCATAATTAATGGCAGTAATAAACTGATTCTGGATGGCCTTTTCAACTATTTTTAAAGCCTGGCGCCCCTCATCTGTTAAAGTTCTTGAGGACTTGGGATTTGCATCTCCTATTAATGTATTAAATAATGGCTTAAGCTCTCCAGCGGTTAATTTTAGATAGGGTCTAAGCCAATTAATGTCTCCTAAAAGTTTTTGAAAGTCATTTAAGGTCTTCAAGGCATTTATTTTAAGTTCTACTTTTTGCGTAGAAATACAAGACCCTAATAATTGGAATCCTAAATAAGTATAGGGGTCTTGTAATTGGACCTTTTCTGGAGCTATTTGTAGTCCTTGAGTACACAGAGCCCGTTTTAGGTCATCAAAGCAACATAACACTTGTTGACCATTGTTTCCAGCAATAAGAATATCATCCATATAATGTATAATGTATAAGTTAACCCAACAATCCCGCACACACTGTATAGCAGAGGAAACAAATTTTTGGCAAAGGGTAGGGCTGTTAGCCATGCCTGGGGTAAAACCTTCCAATGGTATCTTTTCATAGGCTCTTTAAAATTAATAGAGGGGACACTAAACGCAAAGCACTTTTGGTCTAGGGGATGTAAAGGAATGGTAAAAAAGCAATCTTTAAGGTCAATGATAATTTTATAGTATCCTAAAGGTATAGCCACCGGAGTAGGCAGGCCAGGTTGTAGGGTTCCCATAAGTATCATAGTTTTATTTACAGCCCTCAAGTCTTGTAGTAACCTCCATTTTCCTGATTTCTTTTTCATAACAAATATAGGAGTGTCCCAGGGAGAATTGCTTTCAACAATATGTCCTGCAGCCAACTGTTCCTGCACTAACTGTTGCGCCGCTTGTAATTTTTCAATAGGAAGAGGCCACTGTTCAACCCATACAGGATCATCACTTTTCCAAGTTCTTTGATCAGCATAGGGTGCAGGATCATCAGTGACCGTTAGGATAAATTTCCTAGTCCTGCTCTATCATGTTTTATTTGTGGCAGTATTGGGTGTGTAATTCCAGATTGATTTTTTCCTAGTCCTGAGCCTGGGGTACATCCCTGTTTCAATATTTGGGCAGTTATTATTTCATTAGGACTACACATGATAATTTTCATTTGTGTTAAAATATCACGTCCCCACAAATTAATGGGTAACCCAGCAAGGACAAATGGTTGAATAGTTCCGTGATTGCCCTCTTTATCTTTCCAGGTTAAAATTTTACTGCTCTTTTCTGGATCTTGACTTTGGCCTATGCCTCTAAGATTAGTAAAGGTAGGCACAAGGGGCCGTTGTGCAGGCCAACCTTCCTTCTTAAGAATGGTCACGTCAGCTCCTGTATCAATTAATCCCTGGAATTCTTTGCCATCTAGCCATAAGGTCATCATAGGTTTAGTAGTTGTAACTTGTCGCACCCATTAGGCATCAGAAGAACCAAAGCCCTGATCATTTCTATGATCAGCTTTAGAGAGATGAGTGGTTTTAATGAGAGGAAGAAGCAGCAATTGAGCAAGCCTCTGCCTGTGCTAACTGTAGTAATATTGGAAGGAGAAGAAACCATGATTTTTAATTCTCCAGTGTAATCATTATCTATAACTCCCGGGAAGACCTGAAGCCCTTGCATGGTGGAACTACTACGTCCTACAAGAAGGCCAAACGTATCTTTAGGTAAAGGACTAAACATTCCTGTAGGTAGGGCTTGTACCCCCATCTCTGGTGTTAATACTATGTAGGAGGAGGCACAGAGGTCCAATCCTGCGCTCCCTGGGGTTGCTCGGTAGAGCTGTGAAATAGATTGTTTGTTGTTGGAGGAACAAATTTTATCGCCCCATAAACTTGCTTGTTGGGTTTGGGGGCCTGGGGCTGGCCCCAGTACCCGTTTCCCGGCAGGTGGGGGTAACTCCTGTCCCTGAGCATCCGTTCTTGATCTGCACTCATTGGCTCAGTGTCTGCCTTTCCGACATCTAGGACAAAGGCCAGGCATTTTATAATGACCACCTCTCTCTGTGTTGCAATCTTTGGCAAAATGGCCCTCGCAATCTTTGGCGAAATGGCCTTCAAATCCACATTTAAAACATTTTCCTTTATTGCGCTGAGCCAGAATTTGTTTGATAGTGAACCCTTGAAGGGCAGCAGCCATAGCCAAGCCTTGTTGGTAAGCTGACCCGATATCTGAACAGAGACCTATATATCCTGACAGGTCAGTTTTCTTTCTATAAGGCCGTATAGCTGCCTGGCAGGCGGAATTAGCATTTTCATAAGCCAACTGTTTAACAAATTCAGTACCGGCTGCAGCATTGCCAAAAATCCTACCGGCGGCTGTAATCAACCGATGGACAAATTCTGAGAAAGGCTCAACAGGCCCTTGTTTTATATTAGTTAAAGAAGTGCTCAAATCCCCTTTAGTAGGTAATCTGCGCCAAGCTTTCATACCGGCGGTTTGAATTTGTGAGAAAAGCCCAGGAGAATATTGCATTTGTACATCACTGCTTACATAATCGCCTTCTCCAACAAGCATGTCATAAATCCATCCATTGTTAGCCTGTGCGTTACGTCTGGCAGTCTCTTTACAAGTCTCAACATATTCTGATTTCCATAGCAAACAATCTCCCCCAGATAAGGTTGCTCGTGCGATTGTTTGCCAATCACCAGGTGTAAGCCAATTGTCCGCTACGGATTCAACAATTACTATTGTATAAGGTGCTGTCGCCCCGTATTACGCTACAGCCGTTTTTATTTCCTTTATAATTTTGAAATCAAAGCCATTATGATGTCTCCATGCCTGACCTTGGGCATCAGTGGTCTCAGATACTGGAAAAGCCTCAGGTGTCTCTAAGTCTAGTTGGGCGCTGGAGACCTTCACAGGCTTTGTACGGGTAGCTCCTCTTGTTAACAATTTTGGGGCCTGTGGGGGTTGTTCTGAGACTTCTGTTTTTCCTATTTTTAATTTCTGGAGCTCAGCTATTAAAGTTTGATGCTCCTTCTCAAGACGAATTTGTTCTTTTAAGTAAGCAATTTTATCCTCTAAGTCTTTATGTGGGTCAATTGCGGGAAATGTCATGGCAGATGGCGGAGGGACTGATGGGGAAGGGGCTGAGGAGACAAAAGGTGGAGGTGTATAAGGAGGGGGCTGTTTAAGGGAGGGCTGATCAGGATTATGACATTTGGCCGCCTCCTCTTCTGATTCTTCATCTTCTGACGGAGAGAGCCCCTCATCAGGTCCCTCCTTTACAGTTAAAACTTTGGGAACCTTTTGTGGGTGGACTTGCAAATCAGGATAAGTTTCTTTAGCTACTCTTAGGTCAGGATAAATTTTCTTAACCATATTAGGGACTTTAGGCTTGGCTCCCCTTTTTAAGTGATCCTCGGAATCACTATTGAGGGAGATCAAATCTTCCCCATCTTCTTTATTAATGGTCTCTTTTTGATGGTAACCTCTCTGATCATCTTTAAGTGATTTAGGTGTGCTACAAGAGGCCTCTTTCATTTCTTGCAAAACGGTTTTTCCTTTTTCCACTATGGCTACCATTTCCGGATTAACATGCCTAACTGAAATTATTTCGTTAATCAAGTTCCAGTAAGAAAATGCAGATACTGGGACCTTTTCAGGTCCAAAAGCAGTATAATAATCGTTTAAAGCATCACCCACTCTTTTCCACTTTCTTTCATCTATTGTTCCCTCTTGCGGGAACCAAGGACAGAATTTTTGTAAAGACTGAAAAAATTCAATTAATTGTTTTCTTTTAACCTTTACTCCTCGCGCCTTTAAAGCATCTTTTAAACTATTAACAAAAGTTTCTCTACTACTTATTCCTTGTCCCATGATCACAGATCACTTACCAGACTCTTTCGTCTGGGCAGGTTCCCCCGACATGGTCGCTAATTTCAGTTTACTTTTTTTTTACTCTTTGGGCCCTTCTCTGATCTGTGTTCCTCACTGGATCCCTCATTCTCAAGCCCCACGTTGGGGGCCAGAATGTCCCAACCCGCAAGACAGCAAAGTGAACCTGGAGAGGGGGAATGGGAATTTGGATGGGAACAAGAGACACGAAGAACAGGTACACGGCAGTTTCCTGATCAAGTCTCGTTTATTTGCGGAAACAGCAGAGAATATATAGCATTCATGGGGTAAGGTCTCTTCTTATTGGTTACAGCTTATGCTAATGAAGCGATCTTCACATTCCAATTACACACCGAGATGTGCGCATGCGCAGTTGTCTCTGCCATTAGCGGCGGACCTAAACGAGAACACTTGGCAGAGGGCTGGCTGGAAGTAATTGAAACCGAAACCTAAACACGCTTCTCGGAATGTGAAATTATTTGTGCACTTTCGAAACTAGTCTCCAAAACGGAGTCCGGGAACCTAAGATGGAGTTAGTATGGCTGTTACATATCTGGCTCCTCACACAGACTAATAATTCTAAAAATCATTTAATAAAGGACAATTCATTTAATTTAAGATAAAAATGGAAACCACTATTTTGAAAGTTGATTTGGGGTTTTTTTGTTGTTGTTGTTTCTTAGTCATAAACCCACAGGGCTCAAAGACTCTCACCCAGAAGTATTCATTAGTGCAGCCTGAAAAATGTGACCATTAGGCCCTAATGCTTGAAAATGTCTACAATAAGAAATAATTAGTAGACAATGGATACCCAGAAATTGAACCCATTAAGAGAGTAAAATATTACTAATTTCATGATTCTATAGAAAGTTCATTTGTACAAATACCTGCTATAATTAAAGTATTACACTGAGAACTCTGAGACTGCCATGAACTTAAATAGTGAGATTAATAATTTTGGAGAAGCTTTTTTGTCTCCTGGTGTGAGTCAATTTTTCTGTCCTTTTATTGAGCACATTACAAGGACTCCAGTCTTTACTCCCCATATAACAACAGTCAAAGTCTCCCATCCCATGTGTACAACATGATAGTCAATCTTTTACAGGATCCTCTCTGCAAGTATTTCTAAGTGTCCCAGTGACTGCATATATCCATTCTGCAAGTCTGTGTAGGTTGTCGTATACTCATAGTCAATTCAGGCAGATGCCCCAAGGATCTTTGCTGCTGCACCTCTCAAAATCCCAGGCTTGTTTATTGAAGGCTAGGACATTATAAAGGGAAATTTAAAGTCAGACAAACAAGGCTTAAAATTGGATATCAACTATTTCTGCTCTTAGAGACAACTGTTTATATTTCTTCACTGGAAGCCTCTCAACTAACCTTCTCCCTATTTAGCATCAGAGCTTGCTGTCATCTGCAAGGCCCATCTCATAGAAGAATCCCAAAGGGATATTTTAGCTTCCATTGCTTCCCCACATAATCATCATGACATCATAAAATTTGCAGAAACACCACTCTGCCCAGAGGGAGTCAAGGTTTCCCCTTACAGAACAGCTGAGCTTCCCCAGGTCTCTGATTTCTCCGTTCCAGAATAGCATTGTGGATTTACCTATGGATAACTTGAAGATCATTAACATTTTGCCTAAAAGAAAAGCACAACCCTGACCCAAAGGTAAATTATGTCACCACCCTTAGAGCAATAGAGAAAACCACCAACAGCTTCAAAATAGTAACCTGATAGCTTGAATGAATGAATTAGATCTAAAATGTGAATAGATTTGGGGAAAAAAAGAAAGTTATAGAATAGTATAGTATGAAATAATATATTTATACTATATAACATTATATAGTATATATTATATATAATTTTTGATATATATAATAATATATTTATATAAATATACAATGGGCAGTGAGTATACAGAAACATGAACAAGGAGGTTCTAAAAATATTGGTTGTCTCTGGGGAAGAAGAGAGGAGAATGTGATACAAATTGGACTTCAACTCTGTAAGGTTTTATTTCCAAAAGAAAAAATGAACACAAATATGGTAAAATATTAACATCATATAAGTATAGGTTGTAGATAAAAGAATAAGTAAATATATTTAGCAATTCTTGTTTTGGTATTTCCAGAGGAGCCTGTAGCAGAGGAACCCTTCTGTAGATAACAATCATAAACTCTGGACAGGATACAAGAAACAATTAATTCAAAGTCAATACAGAGTGACCAGAAGGTAGAATGGACTACACCAGGCCATCTCAGTATATAAGGCTTTTCCTCTTAGGATATTCCCCAGTCTGCATGGTTCACCTAGAGTTCAAGCAGAAACCCACACATTTGTTGGCGTGAGCTGTCAGAGGACAGAGTTTGTCTCCAAGGATCCAGTGGAAAATAACAACTGGGAGGCTGACAGGAGTTAGCACAGAGTTGGCCCACCGCACTATGTAAGGAGACAGAGTCTAAAGGCTGGTACTTGGGTTTGGTCAATATCTTGTGCTTCCCATACAAAAACTTCCCAAACCAAACTGAAAACCAATCTTCTCCCTAACAAACTTAAAATCAAATTTCAGTTTATCATCTAGTGATTTAACTATCTGCTATGTAATTACATAGTAGACATAGTGAATGGCACATTATAGAAACTCTGGATTTTATTATTTTCCTCTGAAGCATGTTGATTTGTTTTTGTAGCAGGCAATTAAATTACTGAGTGTGCTAATCACTCCAGCTCCCAGGCAATCCCAAAGTGATGTGGTGGTGATGGTGGCAGTAACTGGACAGAAGGAGGAGAACCCTTCTCTCTGGCCAGATGGCTTATTCTTGATGGAGCCAAGAATATACAAGGAATGCTACTATTTTTTTTATCTCTATATAATTAGTGCTTAATCCCAGAGGCAGAGGCAGTTCAAGGAAATGTGCAACAGAGTGGGGAGACTAAAGACCTAGCTTTGCTGTCAGAGGAATGGGGAAAGGGGTGGACAGGGAGCCAGAATGTGTCAGGGACATTATGGAGAGGATGAAGTTGGAGAAAACAATCCCATAAAGGTGTGTGTGAAATCTTAGGCTTACTTTAAAGTTCTGAATGTGTGGATCTAACTCCAAAGAGCGTACCAAATTTTTTGATAACTGAACTATAAGGCAGATCACTGATCTGACCTTAGACTGACCACTGGTGATACACAGGAGAGATAGAAAAGCACACAGGCTTTGAAAATTAAATTGACATGGATCCACAGTCCACAGAAAGTAAGTAAGATGGCGGCATGAGCAGGATGGTGGAAATCTCCTCCCAGAACCATATATATTTATGAAAATACAACAAATACAACTATTCCCATAAGAGAGATCAGAAGATACAGGACAGCACTCAGCCTGCATCTACACCTGAGAGGACTCGGCACCCCGCGAGGCGGGTAAGATATGGAGCTGCATCCCAGTGGGACAAGAGCACTGCCCCACACCAGCGCACCGGCGGGAGGAGAGGATTCAGAGCTGGGAGGGAGTGGAAGTACAAGCCCACGAACTAACTAGCCCTGGTGATCTGTGCCGGAAGTGCTGACACACATAGCGTGGTGTATCGGAGATTGGAGAGACAGAGGGTGCAGGATCTAAGCCTGGGAATGCACTGGGTCCTCACACCCGGCTCCCCAGGACACAAGAAAAGCATGCTCTTTTTTTAAGTGGTCTTAAATAGGAGCCCAATGGAGGAACAGGATCATTCCATCACACTCGGCCCAGCAGGCTGGGAGTCCTGGGAAATTTCGGACCCCTTGGCTGGCGACTGGAAAAAAGTAGCCCTACTGAAACTTCCCACAGATATCAGCAGCCTCCCATTCGTTCCTCCCCGGCCAGAGCTACAAAGAGTCCTGCGGAGTGGCGCAGCCGTGGAATAGTGGAGCCACAGAGCCACCTACAGCATCTTCACAGAATCTACTCCTGGCAGACGTCTTCTTGTTTGTTTTTTGTGGGGTTTTTTGGTGTTTTTTTTTCTCTTTTCTTTTCTTTTCTTTCTTTTCTTCCTCTTCTCTTTCTTTTCTTTCTTTCTTTCTTTCTTTCTTTTTTTAAGTCTTAAAGGGCCCAGCTGACATACATGTCACCTACCAGTGACCACTTCCATCACCATGAAAAGAAAGGAATATAGTACAAACAAACCTTATCCAGATCCAGACACCAGAGAGGGAGTCAAAAGGGATGGAAATGCACAATCTTCCTGAAGAAGAATTCAGAATAAAAGTCATACCCATACTGATGGATCTACAGAGAAATACGCAAGAGCTGAGGGAGGAAGTTACGGAAGTGAGGAAAGACAACGCAAATGAGACAAGCAATTGACGGGCTTAGCAGCAGACTGGACGAGATGCAAGAGACTGTTCATGGAATAGAAATCAGAGAACAGGAATACAGAGAAGCTGAGGCACAGAGAGATAAAAGGATCTCTAGGAATGAAAGATTATTAAGAGAACTGTGTGACCAATCCAAGCGGAACAATATTTGCATTATAGGAGTACCAGGGGAAGAAGAGAGAGAAAGTGGGTAGAAAGTGTCTCTGAAGATATAATTGCTGAAAACTTCCCCATGTTGGGGAAGGAAATAGTCTCTCAGTCCACGGAAGCCCACAGATCTCCCAACAAAAGGGACCCAAGGAAGACAACACCAAGACACATAATAATTAAAATGGCAAAGATCAAAGATAAGGACAGAGTATTAAAGGCAGCTAGAGAGAGAAAAAAGATCACCTACAAAGGAAAACCCATCAGACTATCATCAGACTTCTCAACAGAAACCTTACAGGCCAGAAGAGAATGGCATGATATATTTAACGTTATGAAACAGAAGGGCCTCGAACCAAGAATATTGTATCTAGCACGATTATCATTTAAATATGATGGAGGGATTAAACAATTTCCAGATAAACAAAAGTTGAGAGAGTTTGCCTCTCATAAACCACCACTACAGGATATCTTAAATGGACTGCTCTAGATGGAAGCACACCTAAGGCTAAAAAGATGTCACCAGAGAAAATAAAATCATAGCAAAGAAAGCAGACCATCCAAATACTAACTAAAGGCAAAGAATAAAACACCTATTATAGAAAGAATGGAGGAGGAGGAATAAGAAGGGAGAGAAATAAAGAAACATCAGACTGTGTTTACAATAACTTAACAAGAAAGTTAAGCTAGATTGTTAGATAGTAAAGAAGCAACCCTTGAACCTTTGGTAACCACGAATCTAAAGCCAGCAATGGCAATAAGTACATATCTATCAATATTCATCCTAAATGTAAATGGACTGAATACACTAATGAAAAGACACAGAGTAACAGAATGGATAAAAAAGCAAGACCCATCTATAGGCTGCCTACAAGAAACTCACCTCAAACCCAAAGATATACACAGACTAAGAGTGAAGGGATGGAAAAAGATATTTCATGCAAACAACAAGGATAAAAAAGCAGGTGTTGCAGTACTTCTATCAGACAAAGAAGACTTCAAAACTAAGAAAGTACCAAGAGATAAAGAAGGACATTACATAATGATAAAGTGGTCAGTCCAACAAAAGGATATAACCGTTATAAATATATATGCATCCACCACAGAAGCGCCGGCATACGTGAAACAAATACTAACAGAATTAAAGGAGGAAATAGACAGCAATGCATTCATTTTAGGAGACTTCAACACACCATTCACTCCAAAGGACAGATCAACCAGACAGAGAATAAGTAAAGACACAGAGGCACTGAATAGCACACTAGAACAGATGTAACTAACAGACACCGACAGAACTCTACACCCAAAAGCAACAGGATACACATTCTTCTCAAGTGGACATGGAATATTTTCCAGAATAGACCACATACTAGGCTACAAAAAGAACCTCAGTAAATTCAAAAATATTGAAATTCTACCAACCAACCTCTCAGATCAGAAAGGTATAAACCTAGAGATTAATTTTATAAAGAAATCAAAAAGGCTCAGAAATACATGGAGACGTAACAACATTCTCCTCCTAATTAATCATAACAGAAATCAAAGAATATATGGAGACTAATGACAACAACAACACAAAGCCACAACTTCTGTGGGACGCAGGAAAGGCAGTTCTAAGAGGAAAGTATATTGCAGTCCAGGCCAATATAAATAAGGAAGAACATTCCCAAATGAATAATCTAAGACACAATTACTGATATTGGAAAAAGAAGAACAAATGAGACCCAAAGTCACCAGAAGGAGGCACATATTAAAGATCAGAGAAGAAATAAATAAAATTGAGAAGAATAAAATAGAAAAAAATCAATGAAACCAAGACTGGTTCTTTGAAAAAATAAACAAAATAGATAAATCCCTGGCCAGACTCACTAAGAGAAAAAGAGAATCTACACACATAAACACAATCAGAAATGAGAAAGGAAAAATCACGACGGACCCCACAGAAATACAAAGAATTATAAGACAATATTATGAGAACCTATGTGCTAACAAGCTGGAGAACCTAAAAGAAATGGACAACTTCTTAGAAAAATGCAACCTTCCAAGACTAACCAAACAAGAAACAGAAAACTGAACAGACCAATCACCAGCAACGAAATTGAATTGGTAATCAAAAAACTACCCAAGAACAAAATTCCCGGACCTGATGGATTCACCTCTGAATTCTACCAGACATATAGAGAAGAAATAATACCCATTCTACTTAAAGTGTCCCAAAAAATAGAAGAGGAGGGAATACTTCAAACTCATTCTATGAAGCCAGCATCACTCTAATACCAAAACCTGGCAAGGATCTCACCAAAACAGAAAATTACAGACCAATATCCCTGATGAACGTAGATGCAAAAATACTCAACAAAATATTACCAAACCGAATTCAAAAATACGTCAAGAGGATCATACACCATGATCAAGTGGGATTCATCCCAGGGATGCAAGGATGGTACAACACTCGAAAATCCATCAACATCATCCACCACATCAACAAAAAGAAGAACAAAAACCACATGATCATCTCCATAGATGCTGAAAATGCATTTGACAAAATTCAGCATCCATTCATGTTTAAAACTCTCAACAAAATGGGTATACAGGGCAAGTACCTCAACATCATAAAGGCTATATATGACAAACCCAAGCTAACATCATACTTAACAGTGAGAAGCTGAAAGCCTTTCATCTAAGATCGGGAACAAGACAGGGATGCCCACTCTCTCCACTGTTATTCAACATAGTACTGGAGGTCCTAGCCACGGCAATCGGACAAAACAAAGAAATACAAGGCATCCAGATTGGTAAAGAAGAAGTCAAATTGTCACTATTTGCAGGCGATATGATATTGTACATAAAATACCCTAAAGACTCCACTCCAAAACTACTAGGACTAATATATAAATTCAGCAAAGTTGCAGGATACAAAATTAACACACAGAAATCTGTTGCTTTCCTATACACTAATGATGAACTAACAGAAAGAGAAATCAGAAAACAATTCCGTTCACAATTGCATCAAAAAGAATAAAATACCTAGGAATAAACCTAACGAAGTAGTGAAAGACCTATTCTCTGAAAACTACAAGACACTCCTAAGAGAAATTAAAGAGGACACTAACAAATGGAAATTCATCCCATGCTCTTGGCTAGGAAGAATAAATATTGTCAAAATGGCTATACTACCTAAAGCTATCTACAGATTCAACACAATCCCTATCAAACTACCAACAGCTTTCTTCAGTGAACTCAAACAAATAATTCTAAAATTCATATGGAACCACAAAAGACCCCGAAAGCCAAATCAATCCTGAGAAGGAGGAATAAAACAGGGGGAATTACGCTCCCTGACTTCAAGCTCTACTACAAAGCCACAGTAATCAAGACAATTTGGTATTGGCACAAAAACAGACTCACAGACCAGTGGAACAGAATAGAAAATCCAAACATTAACCCAAACATACACAGTCAATTAATATTTGATAAAGGAGCCTTGGATATACAATGGGGAGATGACAGCCTCTTCAGCAGCTGGTGTTGGAAAAATTGGACAGCTACATGTAAGAGAATGAAACTGGACTACTGTCTAACCCCATACACAAAGGTAAACTCAAGGTGGATCAAAGACCTGAATGTAAGTCATGAAACCATAAAACTCATAGAAAAAAATATAGGCAGAAATCTCTTGGACATAAACATGAGCAACTTCTTCATGAACATATCTCCCCGGGCAAGGGAAACAAAAGCAAAAATGAACAAGTGGGACTATATCAAGCTGAAAACTTCTGTACAGCAAAGGACAGCATCAGTAGAACAAAAAGAGATCCTACAGTATGGGAGAATATATTCAATGACGTATCCGATAAGGGGTTGACATCCAAAATATATAAAGAACTCACACACCTCAACAAACAAAAAGCAAATAATCCAATTAAGAAATGGGCAGAGGACATGAATAGACACTTCTCCAAAGAAGAAATTCAGATGGCCAACAGGCACATGAAAAGATGCTCCACATCACTAATCATCAGAGAAATACAGATTAAAACCACAATGAGATATCACCTCACACCAGTGAGGATGGCCAACATCCAAAACACAAACAACAACAAATGTTGGCGAGGATGTGGAGAAAAGGGAACCTCCTACACTGCTGGTGGGACTGCAAATTAGTTCAACCATTGTGGAAAGCAGTATGGAGGTTCCTCAAAAAACTCAAAATAGAAATACCATTTGACCCAGGAATTCCACTCCTAGGAATTTACCCTAAGAATGCAGCAGCCCAGTTTGAAAAAGACAGATGCACCCCTATGCTTATCGCAGCACTATTTACAATAGCCAAGAAATGGAAGCAACCTAAGTGTCCATCAGTAGATGAATGGATAAAGAATAGTTGGTATGTATACACAATGGAATATTATTCAGCCATAAGAAGAAAACAAATCCTACCATTTGCAACAACATGGATGGAGCTAGAGAGTATTATGCTCAGTGAAATAAGCCAAGCCAAAAAAGACAAGTATCAAATGATTTCATTCATATGTGGAGTATAAGAACAAAGAAAAAATTGAAGGAACAAAACAGCAGCAGACTCACAGAACCCAAGAACGGACTAACAGTTACCAAAGGGAAAGGGACTGCGGAAGATGGGTGGGAAGGGAGGGATAAGAGGGAAAAAGGGGCATTACGATTAGCAGATGTAATGTTGGGGGGGGGCACAGGGAAGGCTGTACAACTCAGAGAAGACAAGTAGTGATTCTATAGCATCTCACTACGCTGATGGGCAGTGACTGTAATAGGGTTGGTGGGGGGACCTGATGAAGGCGGTAGTTTAATAACCATAATATTGCACATGTAATTGTAGATTAATGATACCAAAATAAATTTAAAAAAAAAAAGAAAATAAGTAGGACCTGAACCTAACCAGGTTGACATCCTGCTGAAAGGAAAAAATTTCCCATGTGATTTAAAACAAGACCTAAAGTCACATCACAGAATAGTCAAGATAGCCAGGATGCATTCCAAAACTACTTGCTATATAAAATGCTAGGAAACATCTTAACATCTTGCAAAGGAAAAGACAATTGCAGATGCTAACTACAAGATGACATGGATGTTGAAATTATCAGAGAATACCTATAAAGCAGCTACTGTAACTATACTTCAAGAAGAAAAGGTAAGCACTCAGGAAACCGCTAGAAACATGGAAAACTTTAGCATAGACAAAGAATGTGTAAAAAGAACCATACAGATATTTTACAATTAAAAAATATAATAACCAAATAAAAAAATTCACTGGATGAGCTCAATAGCAAAATGGAGGTGATAGAGGAAAGTCTTAAAGATAGACCAATAAAAATTACCTAATCCGAACAAAAAAGCGAAACAAAATTTTAAAAAGTAAATAAACCCTAAGGGGCCTGTGGGTCAGTATCAAGGCATTTAACTTTCATGCACTTGAAATCCTAAAAGAAGAAGAAAAATAATGAAGTACAGAGGAAAATATTTGAATAAATAATGGCTGAACAACTTCTAAATTTGGGAAAGGACGTAAAGTTACAGATTCAAACTCAGTGAATCTCGAAGCAGGATAAACTAAGTGAAATTTATGCTTAGACATATCATCAAACTTCTGAAAATTAAAAACAAAGAAAATTTCTTGGAAGCAGGCAGAGAAAAACAATACATTACAAAGAGAGGGACAACAGTTTGAAGGTCTATACATTTCCATGGATGCCTGAAAGGCATAATTTTTTTAATATGCTGAACTAAAAGAACTGCTAACTCAGAGTTCTACATACACTGAAAATATCCTTCAGAAATGAAGAAGAAATTAAGACATTATCACATGAAGAAAAACCAAAAGAATTTGTCAAAACCAAGTTTACTCTGAACAAAATGGTAAAGGAAGATCTGAAGAAAGAAGGAAAATTATCTCAAAGGGAAATTTGAAACTTTGGAAGTAAAAGAGGTCACCAGAAATGGTAACAATCTGGATCAATACGAGACAATTTTTCTGCCATGTTCTTTAAATATTTATGGTGGATAAAAACAAAAATGTTAACATTATACCATGGTGTGTGAATTTTTGTCAATATAATGCATATGAAAATTACAACATTAAGAGATCCATCGGGTAGTAAGATATCTATGTCATATGAAGTGATAAAATATTCTAAGTAGACTGAAAAGTTAAGCATAAATATGTATCTCTAGAATAACCATTAAAATACACACACCTACATGCACATAGAGGTATAGTAAAAAAAAACTCAATAGATAAATTAAAAGGGACTATTTAAAATACACAAACATCACAAAAGAACACTGAAAAGTAGAAAGAGAGGAACAAAAAACAGAGGAAACAACAGAAAATAATAAAACAGTAGACCTGTTTTAAATATGTATAAATCCAAACATGTAAATAATGCTTTAAATGCACAATTTAAATGGATATTTCAGAATGTACCAAAAAAAATGATGCAACTGTATGTGACAATAAACCCACTTTAAATATAATAACATAGTTAAATTAGAAGTAAAAGAATAGAAAAGTTGTAGCATGCAAATACTAATCAAAAGAAAGTAGGAGTGGCTACTAATAGAAAAGAGAAAGCTTTGAGCAAGGAAAAGTTGTCAGGGATAGAGACATAATTAAAGGGTTATTTCACCAAGAAGACATAACAATCCTAAACACGCATTAACCAACAACAGAGCCTCAAAATGCATGAGAAAAAATTGATGGAATTTTTTTAAAGTCTCCATTTATAGTTGAAAAATGTCAACACTCTCATTCAGTAATCAATAGAACAAGTAGATTTTAGAAGAACAGAACAATACTATTAACTAACTTGAGCTAATTAACACTTATGAAATTTCACCAAATGACAGAATACACATTCTGATCAAGTGCAAATGAAACATATTCCAAACATATCCCAAGACCACATACTGGGTCAAACAAATCTGAACACATTTCTTTAATGAAACCATATAAAATATGTTCTCTGATCTTAAAGGGATTAAACTAGAATTCAAAAACAGGAAGATAACTATAAAATCCCAAATACATGGTAATTGAACAACACAATTCTGAATAGTGTATGGATCAAGGAGAGAGATTGGAAAATATTTTGAACTGAATGAAAATGAAAATTCAACATGCTAAAATTTATGAGATGCAGTCAAAGCAGTTTTAAAAGATATTTATAGCATTCAAAATTTATATTAGAAAAGAGGAAATTTCTCAAATCGACAATTTAAAAACCCAACCTTAAAGTAGAAAGAAAAGCCAAAATATACACAAAGCAAGTAACAGTAAGGAAATAATAAAGATAAGAGCAGAAATTGATGAAATGGAAAACAGAAAAGTAATACAGAAAATCAACAAAACCGAAAACCGGTTCTTTGAAAACAATTATAAAATTAATAAACCTTTAACCAGAACAAATGAACAACATCAGGAACAAAATAAGTGATATCCCTACAGACTGCAGACACCAAAAGGATAATAAGAGAATATTCAAAATAACTCTACACACATAAATTTGACAACTTAGATAAACTACACCAATTTCTCAAAAAACACAAACTACCACAACTCACCTAATATGAAATACATAATTTGAATGACTTTATGTCTACTAAAGAAATTTAATTCATAGTTTATAAACCTTCCTAAAATGAATAACCCAGGCCCTGATTATTTCACTGGTGAATTCTACCAGAGATTTAAAGAAATAATAGCAATTCTATAAGTGCTTTCCAGAAAACATAGGAAGTAACACTTCCCAACTCATTCTACAAGGTCATACTTACCCTGACACAAAAACCAGAAAAAGACAGTACAAGAAAAGAAAATTATAAACCAAGATCCCTAATGAACATAAATACAAAAATCCTTAACAAAATATTAGCAAGTTAAAATCTAACCATATATAGTAAGACTGTGAACTATCAAGTACAGTTCATACCATGAATGTAAGGTGGAGTCACTGTTTCAAAATTAATCCATGTACTCCATCATACTAACAAGCTAAAGAAGAAAAACCACATGATCATATCAGTTAACATAGGAAAGGCATTCAATAAAATTCAAAATTCTTTCATGACTAAAAACTCACAGCAAACTAGGAATAGAGAGAAACTTGCTTAACTTGATAGGATGCTCCTATGAAAGTCTCACATCACACTCAATGGCAAAAGATTGAATGTTTCTCCTCTAAGATCACATACAAGGCAAAAGTTTTCCATTCTCACCACTCCTATCAGCTCTGTACTGATTGTTCTAGCCAGTGCAATAGGCAATAAAAAGGAATAAAGGCATAAAGTTTAGAAACAGAGAAACACAATTGCCCCTGCTTGCAAATGAAATGATTGTCTACAGGGAAAATTGGAAGGAATTTTTTTAATAGGTGGGATAGGAAAAGTCCTGGAACTTAAAAGTAAATTTAGCAAGATCTCAAGATACAGAGTCAATATTCGAACATTAACAGAATTTCTATGTGGTACTAGTGAACAATTAGACACTAAAATTCTTTTAAATGCTATATACAACAGCACCAATGAATAAACAAAACTAAAAAAAAACCAGTTAGGTAAAGTCTTTAAAAAAATATGTGCAGAATCTGTATATGGAAAACTGCAGAACACTGATGACAAAACGAAGGAAGTGTTAAGTAAATAGAGATAAGTGACAAATACTACTCAGCAATGAAAAAAAACATGCAACAATGTGGATGAATTTTTAAAACAATATGTTGAATGAAAGAAGTCAGACATAAAGGAGCACATTCTTTATTATGTCATCTATAAGAAGCAAAATTAATCTATTTCTTAGAACGTGGTTGCCTATGGAGAGTGCTAATTATCTGAGGAGGCATATGGAACTTCCAGGAGTGATGGAAATGTTCTAGATCTTGATCTGTGTGGTAGTTACACAAATGTATTCACTCATCAAAATTCATTCAATTTTACACTCAGGATTCATGAATTATATCACAAATTAACTTTACCTTAAGGATTATTTAGTAATCTGTTCATGCTTCTAGAAATCTTGGCATCCAGACTCTAAGCTCTCTGTTACAAACATATCTAAATCCTCTGCATAATTTATTATCGAACATTCCAAGAAGAGTGTATTCTCATTCCTTAATAACCTACATTATTTGTCTTAAGAAACTGAATACTCTGAAAATAGTTTCCAAGGCCACTCTTCCCACTGAGAGACTATGTTTAACTAGTTATGTAACTAAACACAGATTTTTCTGTTTTTTAAATGGTGGGCTCTGGTATTAACTTGGGACTCTTATAACTTTATAAATTTTCTGAAGTAGTTCCTCAATAAAATTTCAAAGAAGTCTGGTGAGGAACTGTCCATGAAAGAAGTCAGAACAGACACAAAGAATAGAAGTGATATTTGGACGATCAGCTCTTGACTTAGGGTCTAAAAACGGATGGAAACCCTCAGGACTCCGTGAAGCTCCTGGTGAACCTGTGCAGACAGTGCAAGAGTGATGCACAGCCTATGGTGACAGCTGATAAAATTGGATAGAATTACGTTTTATTTCTGCTTCAGAGTGTTTCACCTTCAACTCTCTTTTCCATATAGGTCACTTACAAATAAAAGTGATAAAATTAAATAAAATAAATAAAAGTGCTCTTATTAAAAGAATGAACACTGGGTTTCCACTGTTAAGGAAATCAGCCCTTCCACATTAAAACAGTCTTACATATCAGCTCCTATTGGTAGTAAGAGAAAGAAATTTTTGGCAAAATGCTGGATTCTTTTGTTTGACTGTTTATATAATATGCCCCCTTTCAAACGTATGTTATCTTCATCCCTTTCAAAAAGCGTTTTTGAAGTTTGCTAGCTTATATCCACAGTTCCACTTCCCAACCTCTTTCATGGATGAATATCACCAGTTCTTAGGTCTTCTCCCTATTTAAGTGTCACAAGACAGGATCCTCCACAGACTTCAAGGCCATTTCCAGAGAGTCCTAGGTCATAACTTATACATAAATAAAATCTTTAATTCTGATGTACATGCTTCTTGATGGCAAAAGTTTGTGAAAAATAAGTAAAGGAATAAATTTCACATTTGGCTTGACATAGTACAGGACAGAAACACCAGCTACAGGATAGCAAGATGATTTAGGATCCAAGCCAATTACTTTAAAGGAAATAGCATTTTAGAGTCATGGGTGACCACAGGAAGGTAAGAACTCTAAAAACATGCAGAAATCTTGAGGCAGGGGATTTTCACATGGCATGAAATGAGGAGTTGACAAAATTCTACCTCCAGGGTAATCTGGCATGGGAATGACATGCAAAATATCCCCACATTAAGAGGGCCTTCCAAAGGTTCTGAAGGGAATCCTGTCTCCTCCTGAGCAAAATAACAAAACATTGTTCCGGCTTAGGCTGTGCTTAATAAAGAGATTATTTTCATTCTTGTCTAGGTTCCATCGCCCCAACAGCCAACAAGTGATTTAGGCAAAATTTCTGGTGCCAGTTAATTAATACTTTCTGAACAGCTCAGCCTTGATTTAAAAAAACAAGCAATCAAAAAATACTTTCATTATGCATCTCAGTGAGACCAGGAAGGAAAATTCTATTTCTGTGCCAGTATGTCCAACCGACACTAAAAGAGAGGCTGTTGGTTTTGTTTGTATGATTGATCGACTGTTCCAAAGTGTGGCAACACTCCTAAGGTCAGCAGGAAGAATGTCCTTTGGCTCCGCCCTCATTGACGTTCTGTGGCACTTGTAAGTGCCTCAATCTAGGCATCAGTGAAGAAAAACAATCATTGTTTTTAAAGAAAAAATTATAGCAAAGCTTGCAACTACATGTTTGAAAAAGTAATTACAGCCTTTCTTCAATATTAAGCAAAGAATCCCATTTCTGATGATTCTGAGTCAATGTTCTCCTTTCCTTCATTCAGTTGTGTTCATATGAATAAAATAAGATCATGACAGACATGGCAAATCTAATCAATATGGCTTACTATGGTCAGGCTGTTTAATTTCTGCAAATATATCATTATAAAAATTAATTTGCTAAATATCATGATATGTAATCTGTAAACTACTTGTTGCCAGGAAATACAAAGTGATACCATAAAAAAGTGTGAATTAAGTAGTATGTATCTTTGCTTCCCCCACATTACCTTTCTGTAACTCTCCCATGTTACCTTTCTCTAATTCTCCCACTCCATCCTTCCCCTGGACTGCCCTAGCCAATACAGGGGCCACTAGCTATGTTGTAGCTATTTACATTTGAATTTTGATTTAAACACAATTTAAAGTTTAGTTCCTGGGGTTGGCTGCAGCAACCACACTTCAATTGCTCAATAATCACTAATAGCTGATGCAGTGAACAGCACAGACACAGAACATTTTCATCACTGCAAGAAGTTCTAGTGCACAATGCTCGTCTAGACTCAGAGTTTTTGCTGTCCCCTGTCAGGCCAGGATTCTCCCTATCAGATGCCCCCCCAAGTTCTCCCCTCCCCCCCCTTTTTCTTCCTTACACTTCCTTAGCCTCACAGCTTCCTGAGCCCTCTTATGGTATGCCATAGAAAGTACTATTTTATAATTCCTTCCTTGAGGACCTTCCTCTCAACTTGTATAACTTGATAAACCAATCTGTGCTTAGGCAATTTGAGAGGGCACAGAGGTGGTGTGTTCTTCTCCAAAGCAACACATTTGTACTTTAGCAGAAAGCTTCTGAAGAGATCACACAGTTACACAAAGGGTTGACTTTTAAAAGTGGTGGCATTAAACACTACGGTAGCCTGAAAAGTTTAAGGAACTGACCTCAAAATGCAAGAGCCTTCAGAGCACTTTTCAAAGCACATTACCTTGGCCTCTTCACCCACACTGGCCTGGGATCACTACGTTGTTTTTTCTCCTGTAAGTGCTGGGCTATCCCTAAGTGTTATGACGAAGAAGGTAACATTATGCATCTGACAGGAAATAGGAAAAATAGGTCAAAAGAAGTATGTTTGTTTTTCTTGTAACTATGAAAGTCGTTAGAGTTCAGGGTGGGGTTTTGGTATACTAATCCATTTATTCTTTGTCCCTTCTGGGCTCCCTGCCAAGGCATCGCATAAACACCAATTCATAGCAAAATAGATAATATAAGGTTCTCAGCAATAGCTTGGCAAGTGTTTTCTTTTCCCTCCAACATGAAGCTTTCATAAAAACTGAACTGGCAAATGCAGCGTAAGCCAGGAGACATTTTTTAAAAGAAGAAGAAAAAGAAAAGACTTCTCAGCTCCTACATAAGAGATAATCAGGCATGCAAACACACTCTGTGGATCCATTTACTGGGTCAGAAGCAAGCAACAGGCTGTGGTGCCCAGGACAGCGCTTCCTTGTCTGCCTACCACACACTGCAAGAAATCAAGAGAAATCCTACCTCTTCAGAAGGCCCTTGTCTTCAGTATGCTCAAGAAAAAAGTTGAAAGAAGAAAAGAGGATAGCCAAGCCTGCCTCAAGACTGCCATGTGCCACACACATGTCCCACATTCTGGATTCAGCTGATTGTTTTCCCATGATATCATTTAACTTGATCTTATATATGTAGAAATTTTAAAATAACTGAACTAAATTGCATCTTCACAAGAAAAATAATATCAGTGGCACCTCTCCAGTGTTTTTGGATTTTAGAGATTTGTTTCATTGTTGTTCATCAAAGTATTGATGCACAGTACTTTAATAGCGAAGTAGTGCTAAAAGGTTTATAACAAATGGGCAGGTCCCTGGTCTCCTCCTATCCCTCCCCAGAGGTTCCCACTTTCATCTCTTTTTAGGTATTTATTCTGGTAACTAACTGAATATGTCTAAATACCATTTTTACACTAACACCTCTTTAAAATTATTTCATTATGGAAAATGTCAAGCACATACAAAGTTAGAGAATAGCATGATTAACCCATCCCAGATACCCATCACTTAATTTCAGTTATTATCGACACATAACCAACACATTTCACCTATACACCTAACACATTTATTCACCCACGCACCCCAACTATATTCTTAAAAACATATACAAGATATATCATTTTAACCATAATAAATTAATACATATCACTCAATGTACATCAATAAAGGTACCTTTAAAAAACATAATCATAATACCATATAACACACATTATCACATTGTTTAATAAAAATTATTCCTAATTACCAAATATCCAGTTATTGTCAATATTTTTCTATTGTCTCAATTCTTTTCTATAATTGGTTCATACAACTCAAACTGTAAGACAACAAGGTGATTTTTTAAATTTTTTCTCATGTCAATTAAGTCTTTTTAAAATCTGTGACAGTGGTTCTCAACTCTGGGCGACTTTGTCTGGGGACATCTCTGGTGGTCACAACTTGGGGAAAAGGATACAGAGTTCAAATGGCATCTAGTGGGTAGAGGCCAGTGATGCTAAAAACCCTACCGTTCACAGGGACAGTCCCAACAGCAAAGACTTATCCAGCCAAAGTGCGGCTGCCAGTTACCCAGCCAAAGTCTGATTTTGTCAATAGTGGCAAGATTGAGAAACCCTGATCTATAGTATATTGGATAGTATTCCATCCCACCTATCTTATTATCTTTTAGGAAAAAGATATTTAACCCCTAGAGTTAACCCTACATTTAACTCCACTTCCTGGGATTTGCTGATTACATCCCCATTTTGTCTTATAGCATGGTCTCATTCCCTATATTTTTTATAAATTAAAAATGAAAAGGAACACTTTAAAACATTAAACCAATAGAAACCATATTAAACATTAACACCTCTGTGTGAAAATGTGAATCAGGCAGCTGGATCATAGGCAATCATTTACTTTTTATTTGGTTTTGCCCATTCTTCTGGTTTTTGCAGAATGCAGACACTGAGACTTAGAAAAGTAACACGACTTGGCTAAATTTACAACCAAATTGCTTGAATCTTTGCCTCTTTGAAGTCTGAGATATAGTTCTATTTTTTTCAAGGCTTAATCTGATTAAGGTTTGCTTTTTTTGACTAGACTCTTTCCTATGTGGTGAAGCGTAGTTGTGTCAGAAGGCACATTACATCTGATTGTCTCTTTTGCTAGTAGCAGTGATGGTATTCATCTAAAGATATTATTTCATTAGGACATCTCCAGAGTATTTAAAATGGTTTATTTCTTCCTATTAAAATATTCCTTAATGAAAATATCTTTACTTTTTTGGAAAATTAAAATAATCAATGCTCACTCACTATTAAAAAAATGTGTGATCATATATGTATAATCTGATGTTTTTGTCATTTTCATTTTGTTTAATAATGTGTAGTAAAAAGTTGTCCATGTCTAGTACATGCATATCTACTTTTCTTAATGATTACACAGTAACTCAGTGGATAACAATTCCTGCCTCCCCAAAAGTTGGCTATCCTTGACAGGAGAGAAAATATATAATATATTGTTTTAAGTTTCTTTGATGAGATAAATTGAGCAGTTTAGTATACTTATTGACCATTTGTAACCCTTCTGCAAATTACCTGCTTATATCCTCTGACCATTTTTTTTATTGGATTATCTAAACTTTTCTTATTGATTTATGGGGCCTTTTAAAAAACAGTTCTTCTCTCATCATTTATTTTTCTATTTTTTACAATGTTCTTTGCCACTCAGGTGGAGTAAAGATGGCCACCAATTCCTTGATGTTTCTGCCATCACAAAGTGGGCTCTATGCTCCCTCCTCTTAAAAATGGTTAGGCTCTGTTCTATGGTTGCTTGGGCCAATTCAATATGCTAGAAATGAGACTGTGCCATTTATGGCCTAGTTCTTAAGAGACCAACAGCTTCCTCTGTCTGTCCCTTGGAACACTTGCTCTTGAGACCCAACTGCCATGTTGTAAGGAAGCCCAAGCAGCTTGCAGGACAATCTCATGTGGAGAAGAACTGAGGCTCCCAGCAAGCAGTCCCAGCTGAACTCCAGCTGACAATCAACACCAACTTGCCAGCCAGACATGTGAGTTGACCATCTTGAAATGAATCCTCAAGCCCCACTTAAGCCACTACTGTTGATGACATCTGAGAACAGAGAGCTACTCCTGCTAAGCCCTACCCACTTATAGATCCATGAGCAAAAGTTTTATTTTAAGCCAGTAAATTTCTGTATATTAAATCTTCTTATATACATACACCTATTTTTATACTATTTTTTCCTTTCACATATCTATACCTACCTATACTATTTCAGTTATTACAGCTTTAAAACACTGTCCAACAGAACTTTATGAGAGAACAGAAACGTTCTATGTCTATTCCATCCAATATGGTAGCAACATGTTAGTAGCAACATGTTAGTAGCAACAGGTCACGTTGGCTATTGAGCACTTGAAATATGATTCCTGTGACTACAAAATGGAATTTTTTTAGACGGCAATAAATAACTGGAACAGCCATGTGAAAGGTTTTCGCTTTTAAATTGGAACCAGATCTATCAATCTTTTTCTTGTAACTATAATTTATACAAAATAAAGGAAACTCTTCCCTATCCCAAAATTACAAATTATAATTACCTTTAACTCTTTTATGATTTATTTTTGTAATTTTAAATCTTTAATCTTTAAATTTCTTAGTCGTACAGAATTATCTTTGTAATTGATGTGAAATAGGATATAGATTTTTTCCAAATGACCATCCAATTGCTCCAACACAAATAATTAAATAATTTATAGTGTTCCAACTAATGTAATTTTTTAATTGGAAAAAAATGCTACTAAACCTCCATATATTAAATCTTCTTATATACATACACCCACTTTTATACTATTTTTGTCCTTTCACATATCAGTACCTACCTATACTATTTCAATTATTATAGCTTTAAAACACTATCCAACAGAACTTTCTGAGATAACAAAAATATTTTATGTCCATTCCATTCAATATGGTAACAACAGGTTGGTAGCAACAGGTCACATAGGCTATTGAGCACTTGAAACATGATTCCTGTGACTAAGAAATGGAATTTTTATTTTATCCATTTTTAATGAATTTAACTAAAATTTTCATTGCTGTGTGTGGTTAGTAGCTACCATATTAGTGCACGTTTAAAGTGTTTTTATAACTGTAGTACAAGTCATTCCTCACTATTCTTTCCAAGTTTTTTAATTAGTTGTCAACATTCTTCACATGAAATTGATCATCAATTTGTTCATGGCAGATTCCAATAGGAATATTACTCAATGTGTAGATTATTTGTGGAGAGAGTTGATATCTTCATCATTTTTCCTTCCAAAAAATGTTGTGTTACTTACTCGTGTATAGTTTTATATCCTTTATTAATGTTTTATAATGTTCGTCATATAAATAAGTCATATACAGTGTTTAAGTGTATTCCAAGGCATTTTCCAATTTTTCTTGCAATTGTAAATCCTTGATCTTTTTTGTACCAATTATATATGACTGAATAACAAACCACCCAGAATTTAGTTGTTTAAACAACACCATTTATTTGTTCAAAATTCTGTTAGTTGCCATTTGGGCTAAGCTTAATATGGGGTGGGGTCTCACCTGGGTCACTCATGTAGCCATGGTCATCTGGTGGCTTTTCAGGACTGGATTGTCCAAGACAGTGTTATTCACATGGCTGCTGGTTGGTGCCAGCTGGTTATGGTAGTAGGTATCAGTTGATTCAGCTCCTCTCTGCCCAATGTGACCTTTTGTCCTCTACTAGAGACTGGGCTTCTTCACAATATGGAGAAGTGTTCCAAAATAGCTAAAGTGAAAGCTGCAAGACCTCTTGACACTGAGACTCAAGGCTGTACTGACATCAGTTCCCTCACATTCTGTTGGGTTTAAAGCAGATCCAAAACCTGCCCAGACTGATGGGCTGGGGAAATTAATGCCACTGTTTGGTGGGAGCAGAAAAGGAATGGAACGAATATGTGATTATTTTTAGCATACCACATTTTTTCATTTCATTTGTAATTTGTTATTTCTCATATAAAAAAGTTTTTTTGTATATATTTATCTTGACATGCACCAATGAAATGAGTTTCTTTTTACCCCACCTCTAAAATTTAAATGCATAGTCAGCTTTTCTGTGTATAAAATCATGTCATTTGATATTAATGAGAGGTTTTTTTCATCTATACCCCATATTTCCTATTTTATTTTCATACTTAAAGTATTGGCCATAATCTCCAAACTCTGTTATCTTGAAAAAATTTTTATCCTATTCCAGACACTAGTAGGGATATCTTTAAGTTTTAAATAGCTGGCATGATTTTTAATATCAGTTTCTAACAAGATTTTTAATTTCCTCTTTTTTCTCAACCATGGGCATCAAATTTAACTAATCCAAATTTAGGGTTCATAACATACTTCTCATTATTGGTCCATGGACCTCCTTTCTATTTGTTTTGCTAAGGCTTTCTTTTATTCTTCCTTTACCAAGAATTTATATAGATATTAAGCTAAATCAAACTCCTCTTATACATTTAACAGTATGTTTTTCCTACTGTAATCTATTATTGTATTACTTTTTGTTGTGCCGTATTTCTGGATTAAATCCTACTTGGTCTTTGTGTATTATTTGTAGACTATTCTGTTATCATTGATTTACATACATTTTGTGTTGAGTTTTTCTATTTATAATTTTGCATGAAATTAATTGTCTTATTTTGTGTGGCCTTTAACAGGCTTTGTAATCAGGCTAGCACTCCTATTTTATTGACAAAAAATGGAAGTACAGAGAAATTGCATTTTGACAATTAGTTGGTAAACTACTTATACCTCTACGGTTGAATCTTCTTTGGAAAGCTTTTAAAAGAGGCAAGGTAGCCAGAACTTCCGGGATGATTGCGGTGTGAGCAGGGCGGCAGAAATCTCCTCCCAACACTATATTTATCTACGAAAACACAGAAAATACATCTATTCCTAAAAGAGAGATGAGAATACACAGGAAAGCACACAGCGTGCAGCTACACCCGAGAGGACTTGGCACCCCAAGAGGCCGTCTTAAAGAGCCCAGCTGACATACGTGGCAACTATCAGTGACCAATTATATAGCCATGAAAAGACAGAGGAATATGGTTCAGACCAAAATCAACCAGACAACCCCAGAGAGGGAGTCTGAAGGGATGGAAATGCACAGCCTCCCTGAAAAAGAATTCAGAATAAAAGTCATAACCATGCTGATGGACCTACAGACAAATGTGCAAGAGCTGAGGGAGGAAGTGAGGGAACTGAGGAAAGACAATACAGAAATTAGACAAGCGATCGACGGGCTTAACAGCAGAATGGATGAGATGCAAGAGACTGTTAAAGGAATAGAAAACAGAGAACAGGAGTACAGAGCAGCTGAGGCAGAGAGAGATAAAAGGATTTCTAGGAATGAAAGAATATTAAGAGAACTGTGTGACCAATCCAAACGGAACAATATTCGCATTATTGGAGTACCAGAGGAAGAAGAGAGAGAAAAAGGGATAGAAAGTGTCTTTGAAGAAATAATTGCTGAAAACTTTCCCTCGCTGGGGAAGGAAGTAGTCTCGCAGTCCACCGAAGCTCATAGATCTCCCAACACAAGGGACCCAAGGAAGACAACACCAAGACACATAATAATTAAGATGGCAAAGATCAAAGATAAAGACAGGGTATAAAAGGCAGCTAGAGAGACAAAAAAGATCACCTACAAAGGAAAACACATCAGACTATCATCAGACTTCTCAACAGAAACCTTACAGGCCAGAAGAGAATGCCATGATATATTTAACGTTATGAAACAGAAGGGCCTCGAACCAAGAATATTGTATCCAGCACAATTATCATTTAAATATGATGGAGGGATTAAACAATTTCCAGATAAACGAAAGTTGAGAGAGTTTGCTTCTCATAAACCACCACTACAGGATATCTTAAATGGACTGCTCTAGATGGAAGCACACCTAAGGCTAAAAAGATGTCACCAGAGAAAATAAAATCATAGCAAAGAAAGCAGACCATCCAAATACTAACTAAAGGCAAAGAATAAAACACCTATTATAGAGAGAATGGAGGAGGAGGAATAAGAAGGGAGAGAAAGAAAGAAACATCAGACTGTGTTTACAATAACTTAACAAGAAAGTTAAGTTAGATTGTTAGATAGTAAAGAAGCAATCCTTGAACCGTTGGTAACCATGAATCTAAAGCCAGCAATGGCAATAAGTACATACCTATCAATAATCACCCTAAATGTAAATGGACTGAATGCACCTATCAAAAGACACAGAGTAACAGAATGGATAAAAAAGCAAGACCCATCTGTATGCTGCCTACAAGAAACTCACCTCAAATCCAAAGATATACACAGACTAAAAGTGAAGGGATGGAAAAAGATATTTCATGCAAACAACAAAGAGAAAAAAGCAGGTGTTGCAGTACTTGTATCAGACAAAATAGACTTCAAAACGAAGAAAGTAGCAAAAGATAAAGAAGGACATTACATAATGATAAAGGGGTCAGTCCAACAAGAAGCTATAACCATTATAAATATATATGCACCCAACACAGGAGCGCCAGCATATGTGAGACAAATACTAACAGAATTAAAGGAGGAAATAGACAGCAATGCATTCATCTTAGGAGACTTCAACACACCACTCACTCCAGAGGACAGATCAACCAGACAGAAAATAAGTAAAGACACAGAGGCACTGAACAACACACTAGAACAGATGGACCTAACAGACATCTACAGAACTCTACACCCAAAAGCAACAGGATACACATTCTTCTCAAGTGCACATGGAACATTTTCCAGAATAGACCACATACTAGGCCACAAAAAGAACCTCAGTAATTTCAAAAATACTGAAATCCTACCAACCAACTTCTCAGATCACCAAGGTATAAAACTAGAAATAAATTTTAGAAAGAAATCAAAAAGGCTCACAAATACATGGAGACTTAACAACACTCTCCTAATTAATCAATGGGTTAACGACCAAATCAAAACAGAAATCAAAGAATATATGGAGACTAATGACAACAACAACACAAAGCCACAACTTCTGTGGGACGCAGCAAAGGCAGTTCTAAGAGGTATTGAAATCCAGGCCTATTTAAAGAAGGAAGAACATTCCCAAATAAATAGTCTAAAGACACAATTACTGAATTTGGAAAAAGAACAACAAATGAGGCCCAAAGTCACCAGAAGGAGGGACATAATAAAGATTAGAGAAGAAATAAATAAAATTGAGAAGAATAAAACAATAGAAAAAAATCAGTAAAACCAAGAGCTGGTTCTTTGAAAAAATAAACAAAATAGATAAACCCCTAGCCTGACTCATTAAGAGAAAAAGAGAATCTACACACATAAACACAATCAGAAATGAGAAAGGAAAAATCACGACGGACCCCACAGAAATACAAAGAATCATAAGAGAATATTATGAGAATCTATATGCTAACAAGCTGAAAACATAGAAGAAATGGACAACTTCTTAGAAAAATACAACCTTCCAAGACTGACCAAGCAAGAAACAGAAAAACTAAACAGACCAATCACCAGTGACGAAATCGAATTAGTAATCAAAAAACTACCCAAGAACAAAACCCCTGGGCCTGATGGATTCACCTCTGAATTCTACCAGACATATAGAGAAGAAATAACAACCATTCTCCTTAAAGTTTTCCAAAAAGTAGAAGAGGAGGGAATACTTCCAAACTCATTCTATGAAGACAGCATCACTCTAATACCAAAACCTGGCAAAGACCTCATCAAAAAAGAAAACTACAGACCAATATCCCTGATGAACAAGGATGCAAAAATACTCAACAAAA